>RYFJ01000372.1:0-270885 GCA_003991445.1 Oryza meyeriana var. granulata | reverse complement strand
TGAGTCCGATGAAATTCCCGACTTCGCTGCTTTTTTGCCGGAACTGGATCTGATCGACTTCAGAAGTTAGCGGCTTGCCGGATGCTGTCGCGCCCGACTGCCGCTTCTTGTGTTGAGCCAGCTCGCCAGCTCTTCCTTGTCGCAGGTGAGGCTTGCTTAGCGTCGCTGCGGAGGAGAGGACTCCTGCTGGCCGCCGGGCATCTTCAGCACCATGTACGATGTAGTGCGGTATCGCCATGAATTTGGAGGCGGTCATCAGGCCGAGTATCGCGTGATACGCCGGGTTCTCGAGCGCGACCTCCTCGAAGGAGATGTTTCTGTACGGAAGTTGTTCCCGCGGCCAAGGTTCACCACGCAAGTTATTTGCCCCGAGTGGGTTGATGACAAGTCGGGGATATCCCATGGAAGGCGCGTGCTCGGCCGTAGTTTGAACGAGAATTCTCATCTCGTCCAAAGTCTTGCCGTGAACAGATGTTGAGCGCACTGCCTCCGTCGATGAGGCGTTTTCTTCAGCCTGATATTTCTGACGACCGGATCTAGACGACGTGCGGGTATCGTCCGGGTGGGAAACCGATCTGGTGATCGCGGTTGAAAAGGTGATAGCCGTCTGACCAGCGCAAGTATTGGGTATCCTTGTGGAGACCGCGTTAATGTCCCGCGCTGATAGCTTCTGCTTTGCGCTGATTCGTACGCGAGTGGCCCCCCGAAGATAGTGGTTGAGTTCGGCTTGGGTCCTGGAAATCATCAGCCGGACCCGAGTCTGGCTTGTCCTTTCCTTGGCGCCAGACGTATTGAAGCTTGCTCGGAGGCAAACTTCAGTTGAGCATGTGGCGAGTCCTTGCCGCGTGCCGGCCCTTGGGGTGAAAGGGGCAAGGCCCACTCATGACTTTCTGATAGTCGTTATTCCGGTGGGCCGCGATCGACTGCGCTCCATGTTACCACCTGGTTGTCCGACTTCCGCTGCGACTGCCAGGCCTCGCCAGGTTCTGAGCGGTCGTTGTCGGCTTTCGCCCTGTTGTCTTTTTGTCGGGCTCCTTCTTTCTCGTCGAAGCCTCTGCATGGCTTCAGCCGAGTCGTGTATTTGTTGGCCATGTCGCGAAGAGAGTCCGGACAGGGATGTGCTTCCGAGTGAACTTCCGTGATGAGGGGCGTCTTTTACTCCCTTGCGGAAGCGCGATGACGACCTCGTCTTTGATGCTGGGATTTGATTGCGCTTCTCGGAAAACCTTTGATGAAATTCAGGAGACTCGTTTCTTTTTCTGATGCAGCTGGTAAAGTCGTGCTCGGAAGCGGTCTCTCGTAGGTCCCCTGGAAGTAGCGATGAACCGCTCCCTGAGTTTGCCCCAGGAACCGATCGACCGCCTTGGGAGCCTGTCAGCCATGTCCTCGCCGAGTCGGATAACGCGACTGGGAGGTAGTTAGCCATGGCTCGTGCTGTCGCCCCAGCAGCTTGAACTGCATAGACGTAAACGGTTGAGCCAGGACTCTGGGTTGTCTTGCCGTCTACTTTTCGATTCCGGTAGGCTTAAAGCCGACTGGCAGCGGACGTCCTGGAACTCCCGAGAAAGCTGGAATGCCTTCATTATCGTGAGACTTGGCTTCGGTTTGGCGGTTGTAGCCGCTCGTAGTGGAGACCGAAGCGCTCGGTTCATCCTCCAGTCGCGGCGTTCGTCCTCTTCGCGTTCTCACGCCGGGCCCTTAGGGTTGTAAGATCGCGTTGTAATCGCAATCAGGTCTTGATTGGGTCGGCGTCGTTTGTACGCCGCCGGTTGTCGTAGTTGGTATTGCCGAGTGTGTTTGGCGACTCTCGTCTGCCGGTGAAAGCCGCCGCCGTCTTCGTGCTGATGCAGATGACTCCCCCGCTGGAAAGAGCCCGTTCGATGGTCAGGTATGTGAGTGTGTTGCCTGACTTTCTTCTGCTGGCAGCGCAGCAGTAATCATCGCCTTGATCTTTGCGATAGTTGGTGTGGCCTGATGATCCGCCCAAGCTGGAGCGTGTCCAGCAGAGTTGCCGCGCCACGACGTTCGTTGTGCGTGACAAGACATCGTGGTCGCCGACTTTGGTTTGGAGGATTCGCTGCTGGCGGCTCGCCCAGCCTGTCGAAAGCCCGTCATTGCGAGCTTGTCGGTTGGCCTCCTCTTGTTGTTGTAGTCGGCGCGCCTCCTCTTGCTGCTCCTCTTGCAGTCGGCGCACCTCGGAAGGTGGCGTTGAAGCCATGAAGATCTCGCGGGGAGGAGGAAGCTTGCCAAAGGTGGAGTCGAGTTGATGCTCGAACCGCCATCCGACTTAGTGTCGGACTCCGAGTAGTTTATTGGAGTTAGGACGACTCCGACCTCCCTAGATCCAATCTGAAACGGTGCATGACCGTGTCCAAACTGAATCGCTGGAGGTCGGTCTGCTGCGCGGGTTGTAGATGCACAGCGTCGCCGAATCCGTACGGGGAGATGACGATCTCTCCCCCTCTCGGCCTAACCCGCGCTGGCTCAAGGCCTAGCGCGAGTCGGACGCCGAAGGAGAGAGTTGTCCCGATGTCCGCGATGTGAGGGACTGTCGTAGTAGATCGTCGAAGGAGATGGCGACGTCCCTGGGGCCGACTGGTGCAACGCCGGCTAGCTCCTCAGCTGGCAAGATCGGATCTGCCTCAGCCAAGGAAAGGTTGCCAAGTTGATCGGCGACGAAATCAAGGCTCCCGAAGGTGATGGTGTCTCCATTGGAGAACCTGTCGCCCTTGACTCCGTTGATGGGATCCATCGAATCTGTTGATGAAGAATTCACCGGGCCCCTACCTGGCGCGCCAACTGTCGATGCTTTGCACCGGCAATAATACTGTGGGGCTACTCGGCGACCTGGAATTCGGTGGATTGCAGAGGGAACACGGGAGACTATACTGGTTCAGGCCCTCGGTGTGAGTAATACCCTACGTCCAGTTGAGGTGTTATTCCTCTGAGTGGACTTTGATCAATGATCTGGTCTGCCCTCATGGCGCCCTGCCTCCCTTTATATACTAGGGGACAGGGTACATGTAAGGATCTCAGTCGGATACGACCAAGGGATTTCCTTATTAGAGATAGAATCCTATCCGACTAAGGCTATTTTTCCTTATTGTACAAGGCACAGCCTGCCGGGTGCTATCTTATCTCTAATTACATGATCTGGCCCATCCTCTATCCGAGTGGCCCATGTGCTTGTAGTGAGGTACCCGGGGCCCATGGCTCCCACAGGTCTCTACAATGGACACCCCCTAGTACCTGCGCTAGTCAGAGATGGCCATTACCTTCAACCGCGCAGATCACCCAGATCGGGTTTCACACCTGGGACGCTATCCACTCGTCCTGGACCCGGTCGTCAGAAATATCAGGCTGAAGAATACCCTCATCGACGAAGGTAGCGTGCTCAACATCTTATTCGCCAAGACTTTGGACAAGATGATGATTCCTCGTTCAGAATTACAGCCGAGCACTACGTCCTTCCCCGGGATAATTCCCGGCCTATCATCAACTCCACTCGGGCAGATCACATTGCTAGTAACCTTCGCCACGCGGGATAACTTTCGCATGGAAAACATCTGCTTCAAGGTTGCCGACTTCGAGACCACGTACCATGCGATACTCGGACGACCGGCACTCGCCAAATTTATGGCGATACCGCACTATACATATATGGTGCTCAAGATGCCTGGGCCAGCAGGAGTCCTCTTGCTCCACAGCGATGCCAAGCAAGCCTTCACCTGCGACAAGGAGAGCTGCAAATTGGCTCAATCACAAGAGACGGCAGTCGGGCACAACAGCATTCGGCAAGCCGTCACAACTAAAGTCAAGGAAGATCCAGTTCCGGCAAAAAAGGGGGCGAAGTCGGGAATTTCAGCGGACTCTGACATGAAGAAGATCCCCCTGGACCCTTCCAACCCCTCCAAGACTGCCCTAGTCGGGACCGGACTCAACCTCAAATAGGAAGACGCGCTCGTCACCTTCCTACAAGCCAACAAGGATATCTTCGCGTGGAAACCGTCCGACATGCCGGGCGTACCAAGGGAGGTGATTGAGCACGCCCTCAACGTAAAGACAGAAGCCAAGCCGGTCAAGCAATGGCTGCGGCGCTTCGCTGAAGACCGCAAGGATGCTATTCGGGAGGAGATCACCAAACTCCTCGCAGCCGGATTCATCAAGGAGGTCTATCACCCGGATTGGCTGGCAAACCCAATTCTCGTCCGGAAGAAAAATGGTAAATGGCACATGTGCATCGACTACACCGATCTCAACAAGGCGTGCCCCAAGGACCCATTTGGTCTTCCCAAGATAGATCAGGTGGTAGATTCCACGGCCGGGTGCGACCTACTCAGCTTTCTCGACTGCTACTCGGGATACCATCAAATCAGCCTGAGGGAGGAAGACTGCTTAAAGACATCTTTCATCACGCCGTTTGGAGCGTACTGCTATATCACAATGCCGTTCGGTTTGAAAAATGCTGGAGCAACCTATCAACGGGCAATTCAGCAGTGTCTGCACACTCAGATCGGGCGCAACATGGAAGCCTAGGTCAACGACGTGGTGATCAAGACCAAGTCCAAAGAAGACCTCATCGCTGACCTAGAAGAAACCTTCCAAAATCTTCGAAGATTCAAGATGAAGTTGAACCCGGAAAAGTGCGCCTTCGGTGTGCCATCCTGCAAAATTACTCGGCTTCATCGTCTCGCATCGAGGCATCGAGGCCAACCCGGAGAAAGTCAACGCCATCATGAACATGGCTCCCCCGGCTAACCAGAAGGACGTCCAGAAGCTGACTGGCTGCATGGCGGCACTCAGTCGATTTATTTCCCAACTGGGCGAATGGGTTATGCCCTTCTTCAAGCTACTCAAAAAGGCGGACAATTTCCAATGGACTGTGGACGCCCAACAAGCCTTCGAAGACTTCAAATAATTTCTCACATCACCTCCCGTGTTGGCGTCACCTATGCCCCAAGAACCGCTAATACTATATGTGGCGGCAACCACTCAGGTAGTCAGCATGGTACTGGTGGTCAAGCAATCCGAACAGGGTCACATCCAGAAAATTCAGCGGCTAGTTTACTTTGTTAGTGAGGTCCTTGCCGACTCAAAGACGAGATATCCGCAGTTCCAGAAGCTGTTATATGGCCTACTCATCACAGTCCGGAAGCTGGTGCACTATTTCCAAGCACATCAAGTCACGGTGGTCACATCGTTTCCACTCGGGGATGTCCTTCATAATCGCGAGGCCACCGGCCGAATCGCTAAATGGGCACTCGAGTTGATGGCGTTCGATATCACCTTTCAGCCACGGACAGCAATTAAATCACAAGCTCTAGCTGACTTTGTGGCCGAGTGGACAGAAGTTCAACTGCCTACATCAACAGCAAAGCTAGAGTACTGGACAATGTACTTCGACGGTTCTATACGGATCGGCGGCGCCGAGGCTGGAGTCATATTAACATCCCCCACTAGCGAAAAACTCAAGTACGTCCTACAAATCCACTTCCCGGCTTCCCACAATGTCGCCGAGTACGAGGCACTTATCCACGGGCTCTGGATTGCTATATCACTCGGCATATGTCGACTGGTTGTGTGCGGGCATTCTCAACTCGTGGTGAACCAAGTCATGAAAGACTGGACTTGTCTCGATGATACCTTGGCGGCATACTGTTAGGAGATCCGCAAGCTGGAAAACAAGTTCGACGGGCTAGAAATAACACATGTCCTGCACCAATACAATGATGCGGCAGACAAGCTGGCAAATATGGGATCCAAGCGAGAAGCAGTTTCGACTGGAATCTTTGTCGAGCAACTCATGGAGCCATCAGTCAAGAAGAAACCGGCGCCGGAGCAGTCGGGAGGCGAACCTACCCCGGCTACAGACAAGGTGCTGCACATATGTCAAGACTGGCGGCCCCTGTTGTCAAATTTCTCTTGGACGACGAACTCCCAGACGATCACAGTCAAGCCAAACAAATCAAGCGTCGAAGCAAAAGCTTTCTAATAGTCGAGAAGACCTGTACCGAAGGAGTGCATCCGGTGTCCTCATGCGTTGCGTCACCACCAAGGAAGGCAAGCAGATCCTGCAGTCGATCCACTCGGGCATATGTGGCAACCATGCCGCATCCAGGACGTTAGTCGAAAAGGCTTATCGGCAGGGATTTTTCTAGCCCACAGCAGTAACAGACACAAAAGAAATTGTCCGCAAATGGGAGGGTTGCCAGTTCTACACAAGACAAACCAATCTCCCAGCCTAGGAACTCCAAACAATCCCCATTTCCTGGCCATTCACAGTATGGGGGCTCGACATGGTCGGGCCTTTCAAGAAAGTGCCAGGAGGGTGCACACATCTATTCGTTGTAGTGGATAAATTCACCAAGTGGATTGAGGCAAAACCCGTTGCAACTATAATAGCAGCACGAGCAAAGGACTTCATCTTGAGTATACTATACAGATTCGGGTTTCCTAACCGCGTCATCACCGACAACGGTACTCAGTTCACGAGCGGCGTGTTCCAAGACTTCTGCAAAGATTTAGGCATCAAAATCTGCTATGCATCTGTGGCACACCCACGGAGCAACGGGCAGGTCGAGCGAGCCAACGGTATGGTCATACAAGGCATCAAGGCCAGGATATTCGACCGACTACAACCATATGTGGGCCAGTGGGTACAAGAACTCCCATCCATTCTCTGGTCTCTCAGAACCACGGTTTGTCAGGCAACAGGGCAATCCCCTTTCTTTCTGGTCTACGGTGCTGAGGCTATGCTACCGATAGAGTTACAGTTCAGCTCTTCGTGAGTCCGGGCTTACTCAGAAGACGTCTCAAACAATACCCGACTGGTCGAGCTAGATCAGTTGGAAGAAGCAAGGGACATCGCAACAATCCAGTCGGCAAGGTATCTTCAAGGCCTACGTCGCTACCACAATCGCAATGTCTGTGGCCGCGCCTTTTTGGTCAGGAATCTCGTCTTGAGAAAAATACAAACCACCAAAGACAGGCACAAATTATCCCCACTTTGGGAAGGGCCGTTCATTATAGCCGAGGTCACGCGGCCAGGCGCCTACCGACTGAAGACCGAAGACGGTGTTCTCATCAGCAACTCATGGAATATAGAACAGCTATGTCCTTTCTATACATGAGCTTTATACTTTCTCATGTGTATAGTTTTCTCTGACTCACTACGCCGCTTGTATCAACCAAGTAGTGAGTTGGGGGCTGCATGTATTATATGTGTTTTGTCAATAATATATGAGCCTGTCTTACTCCAGTTATGAAGCCTTACTACGATTGTCACGTTTGCCCGAGAACACTTTCTTACAGTGAACGATTTTATTAAGTTCCGACAGACTAACTCGACACAGACTACACATTCAAGTAAAGCTAATGACAGCTGAGTAGTAATTCAAGGCTTAGCGGCACTGCACATATGTTTACACATGTTTTCCACAAAAGTTTATACATACCGACTACATGATATATTACTCTTACAGACCCAGGTCTTGGGTGATTATCTCAGCAGTCGGCCTCGCCCGGGCTATCAGCTCCAGCGCCTCCTCGGGCGTCGTCTCCTTGGCAAACCCCTCCCCGATGGCTTCAATGTCTGCCCTTGGGTAGATTGATTTGGTCATCGCTAGGGTCTGGGCCACACCGGCAATGACATGCTCATCCGAGTACCGTTTCAGGGCACTCGGTGCATCCTCAAGACGCGCCTCCACTTGGGGGATTCGGCTGTAGCTAGTTCCCACAGGGCGAGGATCCATTAGATCAAGGAGCCTGTTCACGGACCCGACGAGGGCCTCCCGTGACTCCCTGATAGCCTTTATCTCCTTTGTATAAAACGGATATTGGGCCTGGACATTGGCTCTCATGTCTGTATGGGTCCACCGGCAAGTAAACTTGTTAGGCTCGGCTGCAGATGGAATGACTAAAAGATTGGTTAAGATCATCGTCGAGATGGGGACTTACTCACGTAGTCGGCCTCCCACTCAGCCACGGTCTTCTCCAGTCTAGCTTTTTCTTCGCCGAGCTTGATGGTGGTCTCTTTTAACTCGGCCTTCTCCCGTTCGAGCTCGGCGTTGGCCTGTGTCTGGTCGGCCTTGACCTTCTCAAGCTCGGCCTTGGCTTCTTCGGCCTCCTTCAGCTGGGCTTCCCTCTCTGTTCGGGTCTTCAACTCTGCTTCGAGGGCTGCACGGCAGATTAGTCAAGAACTCAACCTTGCGGCCAAGACACAACTAGGCAGTTGGGAACAACGCAGCTGGAGAAATACATCAAGGGTTTAGTCGGGAGGATGCATTCGGGGGATTTACCTCTAATCTTCCCAGCTTGGGCCCAAGTTTCATCCCTGAGCTGGGTGACGGCATCCTTCAGCCAGGCTTCCCTCCCCACATGGCACTCCTCCATCGTGGCCTTCAATGCCCAGAGCTACTCTAATTCCGCAAGGTGGGGGGCCATTTCTATCAGGATCTTGGTCATCTCCTCATTGCGATCAACCAGCTTCTGCTCAAGGAGAGAACAAGTCAAGAGCGGAGTCAGATGTCAGAACAGGAAGGCCCCTAGGACTCCACTGCAAGAATTATACCCGAACTCCCTAGGACCAGCTTCTGCAGGCTTTCACATTCCCTTCTCACCGCGGCCTCATCAAGCTTGAACCTCTTTGCGGTTCCATCAGGCGCCGTCCAGGTGAACGTCCGGGGAAACTTACGCGGAGGAGCTTCAATTCGGGGAAGGTTCGGGATCTCTGCCAGCACCAACGACAACGACGATGACCATGACAGCGACGGGGTCCTGGCCCCCACGCTGGCGTCCCCCGTGGCCTCGAGGGTCGACTCGGGGGCTCCGGCAATGACCTCGGCAGTAGGCGTCGACTCAGGGGCTGGGGCAGCAACCTCAGTGACCGCCCCTTGGTCGGGCGCACCAGCAGCCCCATAGTTGGGACCACCTCAGTCTCTGGACTAGGATGGCCACCGCTCAGCGGGTGCTCACGGGCACCGGTTCGGCTGGGGCGGGCTCTTCAAGGGGAGCGGTCGAAGCAGTCTCCTTGAGATCAATATCGGCACGCTTCCTACATGGCAAAACAGACATCAGAATACTACTGCAATAGACAAGAATCTCAGAAGATCCAGAGCAGCCTACCTCTTGGAGAACTTGAGTTTCCCGCCGGGCGATCTAGGTCCCGGCGGAGCGCTACACCCGGTTGTTGGCCGGGTCGGCGAAGCAGTCGGCGGCGGCGTGGCAACTAGAGGCAGCCCCATTGATGGCGTGCCCGACTCGGGCACCCGTATGCTTGGCCGCGCCTGCTCGGACCTTGTACTCGGCGGAGCTTTTGCCAGGCTCGGCAACGTCAAGCTCAGCTGTACTGGTCCCAATCTGGGACTTGATCGCCTGGGTGCCGTGGCGGCGGTATCCTTTATCTTCAGACTTCCTGCCATGGCACGTGGCTTCATGGCCCCCTCGCCCCGATAAAGAACAGGCTTTTTCCCCGCTCTCTTCGAGTCGGGTTGGGTGGCAGGGGAGCTCCTCGGCCTCTTCTTCGATTTGACGACTGACAATAGGCGGGAGTCCTCATCGAACTCCATGCATTCCTACAGAAGATACAATAACATCTATCACACAATGCTGGGCAATCACAGATACAGACCCACTGGCATTCGCCACAGATGAAGGACAGAGATTACCTTGGGGCAGCACCCAAGGAAGCTATAAGCAGCAATCCGGCGTTTATCGTCCTCGGTCTCGATCACCCCCTCGGAGAAGTAACCAAAGAGGGTCTCGGTTACCTTGAACTTATCGGCCGACTCATGGCTTACTCGGTCAGGATCAAGTTTGCCTTGGAAATCCCAGCCGAACGCGCTCCTCAGCTTCAGCGGCTGGATGCGCCGAGTCAGGAAACGCCGCGCCACCCATGGCCCGGTCAGGCCAGCTTCTTTGAGCTTATCCAATTTCTCCAGCAATTGATGCACTTGGCCCATCTCCTCAAAGGTTGGATCTGCTGACCAATTTGGTAAAACTACCGGTGGCAAGCCGGTGAATGGACGCAAGGAGGGAGCCAGATCTGCGCAATAGAACCACTCCTTGTGCCAGCCTTTCAGGGAAGATTTCAAGGGGAGATCAAGATATGTTTTCTTCCTATCACTCCTCAACTGGAGACCAGCCCCCCCAATCACATTGATATTATTCTTGGAGGGTTGGGGTTTGATGTGGAACAGATGCCTGAAGAAATTAAAATGGGGTTCCACACCCAAAAAGCACTCACAGAGAGTGACAAATATGGAGATTTGAAGAATCGAGTTGGGATTCAAATTCACCAACTCCAACCCATAGAAGTCAAGGATGCGGTGGAAGAAATCAGAAGAGGGAAGGCACAAACCCCGATCGAAAAAAGAGGCGAAAACTACTGTTTCGCCAGATTGGGGATTTGGGACCGACTCACCCTTAGCCGGCCGCCAGCGGATCACCTCCTGGCTAGGCAACTTCAATTGACTCTCCAGCAGCCCTAGTTTTACCGAGCCGTAATCCGAAGTCGGCCAAGCATTCTCCGGCGCATCCGCAGGATCCGAAGCTTTCGGCATGGTTGAGAGCGGAAAGATTTGGGGGATTGGGGGCTTGGAACAGACGAAGTGGACTGAAATCGCCCGAGTTCGAGCAGGGAATAGTAGCAGCAGCTAACCCTAGCCGAGCAAAAGGTGAAATTTGGGCACGGAGGCGGAAGACGAAACGATTGGCTGATTTGGGGAAGATGAAGGAATCTTTTTCTCTCTCCCCGTTATTTATAGAGCCTGTGCCGACTAAATGGGCTTGGGCCTACACAGTCGATGTTAGGCCACCAAGATATAAGTTCCTATAGTAGCATGCTCCATGTGGGCCGCCCGCAGGCTGAATTGAAATTATAGCGCTGGTGCTACTAACAGGAGCCGATGAGGTAAACAGATATGCTTCATGAGAGCCTTATTGCTAAACATATATGTTTGGGTATCTGTTTTATCCACCAAGTCTCGAGGATATATCCTTACAAGGATCACAAGCTGGTCTTCATTAAAAATGGAGATGCAGGTATCTTTCTCGAATACGCCGTGGATTTATTTTCATAAAATTGGTACTCGGCCGTGTAGGCCAATAGTTGCCATGAGCAACATTATTCGAGCCGACATAACACTGAAGAGTCTAACTTTCGAGTAGTGCACTACTCGGGAGAGACTATAAACATATTCCCGCTGACATGACGCAAAGGAGTCTAACCTCTGGGTGGGACGCCACTCGGGAAAGACTATAAACCCCCTTTCCAGCTGACATGACGCTAAAGAGTCCCATATACGAGTAGCATCCTACTCGGCAAGACTATAAACACACATTCCGACTGACATGAAGTCGAAGAGGCCTACATACGAGTAGTTCCCTACTCAGCAAGACTATAAATCATATTCCGGTTGACATGATACCGAAGAGTCTCATATACCAACAGTAATCTACTTGGGAAAGACTTCCAGGTTAAAGATCTTTGACTTTATGTTTAATTGTCTTCATAATTAAGCACAAAGTCGGGGGCTACACCTAATAGGTGCACCTATTCGGCGCACACTATTCATATATCTCCATGAAGACCTTCATAGCCTCACTGCTAGCTGACATGAAGCACGACTCGGGAAGAAGAAGCACTCGGACAAAAGAGTACTCGGGAGCAATGCACTCGGGAAGACTTCACCATGGAGGATGAGCACTTGGTATCAGCTGTGACTCAACTATGAAGGTCTCAGGGGCTACTGTGGCGGCCATGGGCCCCGGGTACCTCACCACCTACATATGGGCCACTCGGATAGAGGATGGGCTGAATCATGTAGTTAGAGATAAGATAGCACCCGGCAGAGTTTGCCTTGTACGATAAGGAAAACAGAGTCTTAGTCAGATAAGTTTCTATCTCTAAGAAGGAAATCCCTTGGCCATATCTGGCTGGGATCCTCATCTTGTACCCCCTAGTATATAAAGGGAGGCAGGGCATGTAACAGCCCACTTTTGATCTTTGGTGCATAAAACCGTTTTTCCATCTGCATGCTCTTCATGTCATCTTTCATGCATGAAAAATCTCAGCCAACGGGTTAAAGATCGTGCGATCTGTATAAACTAGCGCCTTAGGGGCAGAACAGAGCAGGCGCAGACAGTGTCAATAGAACGGACCGTCCGGACTGGGAGTGGATGGTCCGGCAAAGCAAAGAGCAGAGCGGACGAGCTTCTCGGCGACGGCGGCTTTGGCTGTAGTCGGGCCCCAAGGAGAAAAGATAGAGGTGGAGCTTATACACCCGCGCCCGCGCTCTCCCGCGCCCGGGCTCTCTCTCTTGAGTTCTCGCCCGCGCCCGCGCCCGCGCCCACGCTCTCTCGCGCCCACGCCCGCGCCCTCTCGCTCCTGAGCTCGCGCCCGCGCCCTCTCTCTCGCAAGCCTGCGCCCGCGTCCTTGCCTGCGCCCGCGCCCGCGCCCTCGCCTGTGCCCGCGCCCTCACCTGCTCCCGCGCCTGTTGCTCTCTCCCGAGCCCGCGCCCGCGCTCTCTCTCTCCCGAGCTCGCGCCCGCGCCCTCTCTCGCGAGCCCGCGCCAGTCATCTAGCTTTTTATTCCGCCTATCTCTGTTATCATCGGCTTCTAGCCGATGCTCAAGTATGCGAATGCTATCAGCAATCGGCCGGTTTGCTTTTCACTTATATCATCATCGGTTTGCTAGCCGATACATATAGGTGCTGTCGGCCATCGGCTACGAGGAGTCCATATCAGTCTGTATCGGCCGATTGGTTTCGGCGTCAACACATGGTTGTTGGAGACAGTCCTCAAGTGTGAATCTTTAATACGTGATGCTATCTGTTGTGCCCTGTCCTCCATCGTCCAAACGAGATCACGCAAGGATCTCTCCCCGCCCGTGCGGCTTGACCAGGTGGCTTCCTCTGCGCGCCCTAGACCACGTGAGAGGGAGAGGCAGAGCCGCCTTGGGACCTCACAAGATGCCCCCGACAGCCTCAGCAGCGCCCTGCCCTATCCCATCTGTTTGTCTGCTGCACGTTTGCCCGCGCACACACTATCGCGAGACCGTGGAGCAGAGCAGCGCCCCTCCCCTCTCCTCTCCCTTCCCTGCCTTCCTTCTTAACCAAGTCCATGTCCTCCTGCCTCCCCAGCTCGCCCTCTTTCTCACGCACCCAAGGACCCAGGCGATTGCCCCTTGGTTCGTTGAGAACGTGAGGTGCCGCCCACGGCGCCGGTGAGCACACGCTTTCCGTTTGAGAGCTCCAGTGAGTTTTACCTTGTCTCAGCTGTGCCACCACGTGTTCTTGCCCGACCTAACTCCGTTTTCGCCCTCGGCAGGCAGCGGCACCACTGCAGCCCCATCGTGTTTTGCAACGCCGACCGGGTGCCTCCGTGATCTTGCGGCCGCTAAACTGCGCCCTGGTGAGTTAGCGCTGTCCTGGCCGTATCACCATCTTCCCTTCACTCTTTGAGCTCATCATAGCACTTGTTTGCAGCCTCCATCACGAGCAACCCTGTTGCCGAGCCGACCACTGCCTCATCGTTGCACCCCACTGCCTGCACTCTTCGGTGAGCTTCTGTTTCTGCATGTACTTCCTTTTTATTCCTGGGAGGCCACTAGTTCTTCCCATGACCTTGGCTTGGCCTGTCATGCCATTGTTTTGCCATCCACCCAAGCGTCACCACCGTGGCCATATGTGTGGATGAGGCTCAATCAGAGCATGGCCGCATGTAGTAGAGCCCTTCGATCTTGCATGCAGGACCCCTAGAGCTTCCTCGTGCCCTGCATACACTAGCCATGCACTACAGCATGAGAGGACAGAGGTAGACAAGCCGTGCATTAGCTTGGCTTTTCATCAAACAGCTTAGGTGCGCTTGTGTTTGAGTGAGTAGCAGCCACCCCATCAGCCCCATGCAAGCCGGGTTGGCCCCTCTAGCGTCAGAGCGGGATAAAACCCCGAGTAGAGTAGCTGCTGTCGTTTTCCCATTTTTGCCGGTTGTCGTTAACGTGCGAAGATGTGTAGTTCGCGCGTGCGAAGACATCGTTTTTGGACTGAGGCGTTCGACACTACCGCAGCCTTCCCGTAGGTTCCACCTATACATCCAGTGACTCCTAGGCCCTAGAAACCCTCCACGCCCCCAAATGCCTTGGATTGATACTTCACGCCCGGTGGATTTCACGTGTTAGGCCATTTTAGTGACGTGTGAGCGTGCGCGATTAATATCCTAGCGAGTTGGAGTATATCCACTTTTGGGAGTTGTCCTTAGGTTCACAGCAGCACACATGTAGGTTTCGTACCATAAAAATGCCCCTAGAACCAAAAACGTCCCAAATAGACCACCCGTTAAGTCGGTAGAATGTTTTCAGCCGTTTCTGCAGTTCGGTCGAGCGAAAACGCTTTTTCTCAATTATTTTCGATTTTAGGACAGAGCAGACTTCGTTTAGCCGTATCTCCCTCATACGAACTCGGATTCAAGCGATTCTTTTTCCTAAATTCATCTAAAATCATGCACTTGCATATTCTACAAAAATATTTGTACTTCCTGTTCTGTTAAATATTTTGCCGTTGTTTTCATTGCATTCGTTTGGTATTCTCGTAGAACACGATGTTGTTGACCCAGTTGTGGAAGGATCAGAAGAGTTCCAAGAAGTCCAGGAACAAGGCAAGCACCCCCTTGATCAATTGCTCCTATATTTCAAACTTACAAACTATATTGATTGCAAACTATTATGCATGCGATGTTTTACTTGAAAATGTGTGGGATTCTTGGGTAGTTAACCTCTTGTTGCATATGCCTTATCCTTGTTACTTGAGTATCATGAATTCCTTGTCACTTATGTTGCCACTGAAAAATTGGGTTCATGTGGTTGGGAAGATGTCAATAGGCATGCTTAGTTTGCTATTTAATCAATGCTACTTGTTACTTGATTTTGGGATGTTGGGAAAATGAAGCGTTTGCGAAATTATGGAAATGAACAGTGGGTATTTCCCCTGTGCTCTTGGTGGAAAACAAAAACTGAAAACATGCTTTTGGACTTGGGCGAGTGGATGTAGTGTTCGGTGCCTTGTTGTGGTACCGATTAGGTGGTTGTCTCGCCTGGGTCACTAAGGACCGATTCTATGGTGTAGCTAGAACCAAGAAGCACAGTGCAAACCACATGTGGCTCTTATGGGGAGTTCCTAGCTTAGTATATTGTTGATACCTAGCAATAGACCCGCCGGTGGTAGTTGTAGGTCATTATTGTTAACATTGGGATAGTGCGGGTTATGGTTTTTGTCCATAGCCCGAAGGTATCTTGATTATTGTTCAAGGGTGACCAGCACATCGTATGAGCCTTGGGGATTTTGGGAGGCCTCCCAACTCCCTAGGGATGGATCATAAGCGCGGGATATTGCTAGGTCAACGGTGGAAAGGCTTTGTCATTGATGGTGTGAGCCTCCTGTGTGGTAGCTCATGTTGTCCTTGTCATGTGGGTACAGTTGTACACACTCTCGAGAGTTAAAACTATTCGAATAGCCGTGTCCTCAGTTATGGACGACTTGGGAAATTCTCCACCGTAGTAGTTTTAATTTTTGGGAACTGTTTTGGGGAAAGATCTTGGTGCGAACGGGGAGTTCGCTGGGATGGTTGGGGCAGCGTGTTGCCACTGTTGGCTGGCATGGGCAGGGAGCCCATATGGTTGGAAACACTTGGGGGTTGATGCTTATATACTTGTTTGCTGTGCTAGCTTGATTTACAAAAATTTCGTTGCAAAACCGCAATGTTTTTGCTATGTATATTATGATTTATGCAAACTGCAGGACCTGAACCATCCCTTGTTTATCTTCACATATTATGGAATACCATTGCAAACACTATAAGTCTTGCGGAGTACGTATTGTACTCACACACGCTTGTGTGACTTCTTTTTTTTAGATATGGTTGAGGAGGACCCGACAATCGGGTACTTCTATGCAGCGGGTTTTGGAGACGACGACGACGGTGCTTACTAGGGCTTACCGGTTGGTTGCCTGTGGGCGGGCAGAGGCATACTTACTGGTTTTTGGTGCCTCTATTATCTTGTTTCCGCTGTTGAACTCTTTGTTAATTTGTTGTTCTATTTGGCCGGTCGGCCTCTATGTAATCGCTAAAGTCTAGACTCTTGTATGACTTATGTTTGGACTGCTGTGAGCTGAACCTGTGATGTAGGGATTATGATGCCAATGTTGAATGTGTGTGCTAGCAATTGATCGTGGGACTAGCACGGTACACACATAGGGTTCGGGGTCAAACCCGGGTCCGACAGGGCGCCCCATGAGGGCGGAGAAGATCATTGATCAACACAACCCATAAGGGGAATAACACCACAACTGGATGTAGGGTATTACCTCACATCGAGGGCCTGAACCAGTATAAAATCTCTTTGCGTTCCTCTGCATTCCACCGAGTTTCCCCTTGCCGAGTAGTCCTATAGTTCTATTGCCGGTGTAAAACATCGACATTACCTCATCTCGAGGGCTTGAACCAGTATAGATTGTTCGTGTTCCTTTGCAATCCATCGAGTTTCGGTCTGAGGAGTAGCCCTATATATTTATTGCCGATACAAAACATCGACAGTTGGCGCGCCTGGTAGGGGCTTCATCAAGATCATCTTCGACAAGCCTGATGGATCTAACCACCAGAGTCGACGGCATCAGCTTTGTCCCTAGGCAAACAATCAGCTTCGGGAGCATGGACTTCATCGCTAACGAATTCGGCAACCTTACCCTGTCCGACTCGGATTCAATTTGATCAGCCAAGGATCAAGCCGACTTCGCGCCGGTCGGCCTATGTAATGCTGCAGCGATCTTTGTCGACTTGCTGCGGCAATCCTCAACAGGGTCTCAGGACAACTCTTTCTTTTGGTATTCGACTCAGACTCGGCCTTGAGCCGGCCGAGATCGGGCTAAGGAAGGAGGAGATCGTCAATCTCCCGTTCGGACTCGGCAGTGCCACGGATAACTGCAATCAGCATTTGATGTGGCAGATCTGATCCCCTAGGGTTCAACTCGGATATGGCACAGAGCTGCTCGAGATTGGATCTAGGGAGGTCGGAGTCGTCATCGCCCCCATCAACTATTTTGACTTCGACTCTCAGTGGCACTCCGACTCTAAGTTAGACAGCAGTTCGGCAAGCTTCTCTCCACCATGTAAAGTCTTTATGATATCCAAGGGTTTAACTCCCACTCAGGAAGCATGCTGACTACGTGTGCAGCAAGAGGAGGAGGCCTGCCGACTACAAGAACAACAATAGGAAGAAGCAAGATGCCTGCACGCCCGCAGCGACGATTTGTGTAGGGCCGGGCAGACTGCACAACAACAAATCCTCCAAACCCGAGTCGGCGACCACGACGTCTTTGTTACACCTCAACAGAACATTGTAGCCGCTACAACTTGGCTAGACACGCTCTAATTTAGGCCTGATCACCAGGCCACCCCGACTATCGCAAGGATCAGAGCCATGATCACTGCTGCTGCATGTCAACAACGTCAACAGTCGGGCAACACTCTCATACCGACCAATAGGTTGGCTTCTCCAACGGCGATCTCATCTGCCTCAACACGACGCAGGGCGGCCGGCTCTAGTCGGCTACACACGGAGTCACGCTACACCTCACTCGGCAACCATAATAACACCGCAAATGAGAGGAAGATGAACAACACCGACTGGAAGACGAGAACGAGCGCTTCAGCCTCCACCACAAGCGGTTTCACCGTCATAGTAGAGTCAGAGTCCTCATGAAGATGAAGGAGTACTGGCTTTCACCCATGAGCTGCATCAAGTCGACTAGCCACTAGGCTTCAAGCCGACTGGAATTGAAAAATACGATGGGAAGGCCAACCCCGAATCTTGGCTCTCAGTCTACACTCTAGCGATCTGAGCAGTCAGAGGAGATCACAAAGCATTGGCTAACTACCTCCAAGTCGCTCTAGCTGACTCGGTGAGGACATGGCTAACAGGACTTCCCAAGCAATCAATTGGCTCCTGGGGAGAACTCCAGGAATGCTTCATCTCCAACTTCCAGGGAACATACGAGAGGCCATCTTCCGAGTACGACCTATATCAGTTGCATCAAAGGAAGAACGAATCTCTCCATGACTTCATCAAGAGGCTTTCTGAGAAGAAGAATTCAATCCTGAAGATCAAGGACGAGGTCGTCATCGCCGCCTTTCGAAAAGGAGTGAAAGACACCCTGTTCATCGCTAAATTCACTCAGAAGCGTCCCAACTCTGTCAAGGCTCTATTCGACATGGCGAACAAGTGCGCTGACTCGGCCGACGCTGTTGCTAAGGCCCTCGATGACAAAAAGGCACCCTAACAAAAGAAGCGGAAGGACACCGATGACGCGGCCCCGACTAAGGCTGGGAACCGCAAACGCAAGTTGGACGACTTCATTGTGGTAGTTGGTCACAAGCGTCTTCAACCTCCTGCAACTAAAGATTATTAGAACAGCAAGTGACATGCTCGGGGGCTCAAAAGCCCAAACGCAAGGATGGCATCCCCACTCCCAAATACTGAATAGCTAAGTCGCATTCTGATAAATATTTCCTCACTAGGCCTTGCCAATGCCACAACTGCTTACACCTAATAGGTGTACAAGCTACACATTTTTCTGTTTTTTCTCTTAATGATTGCAAAAGTACTCGAGTAGCATAAATTTTGATCCGTGAAACTTCGCTCCATGAAAGATGAACTCAAGTCACCCAAAACGTGTGTCTGGGAAAGAGCCATGAGCTGACTCCCGATGCTAGGGGGCTACGACTAGTCGAGTAGAGTGCTTAAACGTAAGGGGTCAACTACTCGGGGAAACTAATACCAATAAGAGGAGGAACACATATTTACATATATTGTAAAATACATAAATTTTCTTCGGGTGATTGTTTTCATCATCAGATGCTACTCATCTGATATGTTTGTAATGTAGGGCTAGTTCTAGATACGCGTAACAGGAACTCAGGGCTACGAGCCTATCTCCTATGCTCGGGGGCTGGACCAGTCTGTCAAGATACACTTGGAGTGCGATGCTTCAAGAATCACTTGGAATGCTCTACGAGAGCCATTGTCCGAGTACTCACAGTAGTCGGGACTCGTGTGTGGGCTAATAACCGACCTCCGGCGCCAGTCGGGGCTCGAATACCACTTGGCTAGGTAGGGTACGCCCCATGAGGGTTGCTAGCCGAATCCTACACTAATGCTAGGTTCGGATACCTTATTCAGCTAATATAATTGACCTCTGGTGCTAGTCAGGGCTCATGTACCACTCGGCTAGGTAGGGTACGCCCCATGAGGGTCGCCAGCCGAATCCTATGCTAATGCTAGGTTCGGGTAGCTTATTTGGTCACAACTCTGTCAGGTTGGGTACACCCCATGAGGGTCGCTAGCTGAATCCTATGCTAATCCAAGGTTCGGGTACCTTATTTGGCCATAATTCTATTGGGTAGGGTACGCCCCATGAGGGTCACCAGCCAAATCCTATGCTAATGCGAGGTTCGGGTACATTATTCAGCTTTACAAAAGTCAGAGAAGACCTATATCATCAAAGCGCATCCGGAGTTCTCATGCCCTGCGTCACACCTAAGGAGGGCAAGCAGATCCTACAATATACCTGCTCGAGCATCTGTGGCAACCATGTTGCATCTAGAACGTAAGTCAGAAAGGCTTGCGGACAAGGATTCCTCTGGCTGATTGTGGTAACCGACGCTGAAGTACTCATCCTGACATGTGAGGGATGCTAATTTTATAGGGCTACGGTGGGTAGGTCGGTTTAGGCCGGCTTATTCGGTAGTAGGACAAAGAAATGAGTTCTTAAATAGCATGCCCTATTGGGTCGCTCGCTGGTCGTGTTAAAATTGCGATGTAGGTGCTATTTTACAAGAACCGATTAAATAATCAGATATGCTTCATGCTAAGCCTATAGCCGAGTGTATACATTTGGGTATCTGCATTATTTACCAGGTATTGAGGATATATCCTTATAAGGATTGACAGCTGGTCTCCATTAAAATTGGGAATGCAGGTATCTCTCAAGTACACCTAACCATGTATTGGGTTAAAATCCATAAAGTGGTACTTGGCTTACATGCTTAGCCATTATTTGCCATGAGCAAAAATCATTCCAGCTGACATAATACTGAAGAGTATCATATACCAGTAGTACACTACTCGAAAAAGACTACAAGGTTAAAGATCTTTGACTTTATGTTTAATTCTTTCACAATTAAGCACAAAGTCAGGGGCTACACCTAATAGGTGCACCTATTCGGCTCACAATATTCATATATCTACATGAAGCCCTTCATAGCCTTGTTGCCAGCTGACATGAAGCAGGACTCGGGAGAAGAAGTACTCGAACAGAGAGTACTCGGGAGCAATGCACTCGGGAATTCTTCACCATGGAGGATGAGCACTCGGCATCAGCTGTGACTCAACTATGAAGGTCTCGGGGGCTGCTGTCGTTGCCATGGGCCCGGGGTACCTCATGAGAAGCTATTGGGCCACTCGGACAGAGGATGGGCCTAGCCTTGTAATTAGGGATACAATAGAACTCGGTAGAGTTAACCTTGTACGACAGAAAAAATACAGTCCTAGTCGGGTACGTTGTATTCCTAAAAGGAGATCCCTTTGTCGTAGTCCAACTAGGACTCCTACTTTGTAACCCTGTCCCCTAGTATATAAGGGGAGGCAAGGTGCCCCCGGAGGGCGGATGAAGAAATCTTACCAGAGAAACCTCAAAGGCAATACACCACAATTGGACGTAGGGTATTACCTCATGTCGAGGGCCTAAACCAGTATAAATTGTTCGTGTTCCTTTGCAATCCATCGAGTTTTGGTCCAACGAGTAGCCCTATATATTTATTGCCGATACAAAACATCGACAGGATTCGACTAGCGACCCTCATGGGGCATACCCTACCCAGCCAAGTGGTACCCGAGCCTTGACTGGTGCCGGAGGTCAGTTATTAGCCCACATGGAGCGTACCAATGTAAAGGTGACATTCGAGTCCCGACTAGCACGAGTACTCGGACAGTAGCCCTCGTGGAGCATTCCAAATAATTCTTAAAGTGTCGCACTCCAAGTGTATCATGGCAAACTGGTCCAGCCCCTGAGCGTAGGAGATAGGCTTGTAGCCCTGAGTTCCTGTTACGTGTATCCAGAACTGGCCCTACATTATAAACATATCGGATGAGTAGCATCTAATGAAGAAAACAATCACCCAAAGAAAATTTATGTATTTTACAATAGATGTAAATATGTGTTCCTCCTCTTATTGATATTAATTTCCCCGAGTAGTTGACCCCTTACGTTTAAAAACTCTACCCGACAAGTCATAGCCCCCTAGCGTCGGGAGTCGGCTCATGGCTCTTTCCTTGACATACATTTTGGGTGACTTGAGCTCGTCTTTCATGGATCAAAGTTTCACGGATCAGAATTTATGCAACTCAAGTACTTTTGCAATCATTAAGAGGAAAAATAGAAAATGCACAGAATGTACACTTGTTAGGTGTAAGCTATTGCGGCATTGACGAGGCTGAGTGAGGAATATCATCTAAAGGAAAAAATATTTATCAGAAAGCAACTTAGCTGTTTGGTATTGCACAAGTTGGGAGTAGGGATGCCATCCTTGCATTTGAGCTTGTGAGCCCCCGAACATGTTACTTATCGTTTTGATAATCTTCAGTTCTAGGAGGTCGAAGACAGTTGTGACCAACTGTCACAATGAAGTCATCCAACTTGCGTTTGTGGTTCTCGGCTTTAGTTGGGGCTGCGTCATTGGTGTCCTTCCGCTCTTTCTGTTGGGGTGTCTTTTTTGTCATCGAGGGCCTTAGCAACAGCGTTGGCCCTTTGACTCCTTTTCGAAAGGCGGCGATGACGACCTCATCCTTGATCATTGGGATTGAATTCCTCTTCTTAGAAAACCTCTTGATGAAATCACGAAGAGACTTGTTCTTCCTTTGATGCAACTGATACAGATCATACTCGGAAGATGGCCTCTCGTACATTCCTTGGAAATTGGCGATGAAGCGTTCCTAGAGTTCTCCCCAGGAGCCGATTGATCTCTTAGGAAGTCCTATTATCCATGTCCTCACCGAGTTAGCTAGAGCAACTAGGAGGTAGTTAGCCATGGCCTTGTGATCTCCTCCAGCTGCTCAGATCGCTAGAGTGTAAACTGTGAGCCAGGACTCGGGGTTGGTCTTCCCGTCGTATTTTTCAATTCCAGTCGGCTTGAAGCCTGATGGTGTGGGAGCCATGGGCCCCGGGTACCTCATTACCAGCACATGGGCCACTCGGATAGAGGATGGGCTAGACCATGTAATTAGAGATAAGATAGCACCCGGCAGGCTGTGCCTTGTATAATAAGGAAACATAGCCTTAGTCGGATAGGATTCTATCTCTAAGAAGGAAATCCCTTGGTTGTATCCGACTGGGATCCTTACCATGTACCCCTGTCCCCTAGTATATAAAGGGAGGCAGGGCGCCCCATGAGGGCACGCAAGATCATTGATCGCAAAACCACCTCAGAGGAATAACACCTCAACTGGACGTAGGGTATTACCTCACATCGAGGGCCTAAACCAGTATAATTCTCCTGTGTTCCTCTGCAATCCACCGAATTCCAAGTCGCCGAGTAGCCCCATAATATTATTGCCGGTGTAAAACATCGACAGATGGCCAGTCGACTTGTTGCAGCTCGTGGGTGAAGGCCGGTACATCTTCATCTGTGTGAGGACTCCGACCCCAACTACGATAGTGAAACCGTTCATGGTGGAGGCCGAAGCACTCATTCTCGTCTTCTAGTAGGCAACACTCATCTTCCTCGCATTCACAGCGTTGTGTGTTGATATCTTGCCGAAGACCACGTCGTAGTCGGCCTCGGATGTTATGGTTATCCTGACGGTCGTCTTGATGTCGGCGTCGCCGGTCATTATTGTGGTTGCCGAGTGACATGTGGTGTGACTCAGTGTGCGGCTGACTAGAGCCAGCTGCTCGGCGTCGCGTTGAGGCAGATGAGATCACCGTTGGAGAAGCTGATTTGTTAGTCGGTATGAGTGTGTCACCCAACTGTAGACACTGCTGGCATGCAGCAGCGGTGATCATGGCTTTAATCCTTGCTATCGTCAAGGTGGCCTGGTGATCAGGCCCAAATTGTAGTGTACCTAGTAGAGTTGTAGTGGCCACAACTGTGGGCACCCTGAAAGTGCATTATGGAGAGTAATTATTATGACAACGTGAAATATCTAGATGGATGGGATCTCGAATAAAACCCAATTAAGTACGGTAACCATCCATCCTCATCACAGCCTTGCCATAATATTTACCCGTTCATAATACAAATCCAAAATGCCGAGAAGTGTACAAAAGAGATAATCATAAGGATAGCTTGCCAGTCCTCCCCATCATACGCCGGTCAAACCACTCGATGATGGCGACCAAACACGATACATACCCCAGAGGACTCGAACCACAATAGCTATCCCCAACCATCTCACTTCTACACAACTCATACTCATGTTCAGCTAGTTCCCAGGAAAGCGACTAGCCTCCCACTTTCATCGCAAGCAATTAATAAACATCACAAGTACTCTAAATATGGATAAACGAGCAGCAGGGTTATATATATATTATATAGAGGGTTCACACCCTAATTCATCACAAAGTGACACAAAAGATAGCAGCGAAAAAATATAAACATCAAGGGTAAAACCAGTGGCGCCATACCCATACCACAAGGCAACCAACTGGGGCAGAACTTAACTTCAACTACACATTATCCTCGCCACCCTCGGCGGGATAATAGTAGACCACATCAATGTCGTCGTTGTCCTCACCTGAAAGATGCAGCGTGAGTACACAAGTACTCAGCTAGACTTATACAATAATAATAGTTCAAAGGAGTAATGCTAGTCTCTACATCTAGGAGTATGGCTATGTCGATCTGATTTTGCATAAAGCTGATTTTATTGAGCAAGTACTACATTTAAAACATAAGCATTTGCAAAATAGCTCAATCTGAAAATTTAGGACAGCAAGCTTATAGTTCTGAAATGTAAGTAAGAATGATCACAAACCATGCTCTAATCATCATCCATGGGCCACCATTGCCCAAACCATTATGCTACACAAGCATATCATCTTTTATGACTAAACCAAGTCATATTTAACATCAAAGATTTTTATATAAACCCATCCATCCATGACTATCCTAAGTCATGATATAACCCACATAATCCCATAACCATATATCCCAAGTTGGATGCTAACATCATTGAGGAACACATCAAGCGGTCGTCCATAACCGTGGACACGGTTATTCGAATAGTTCTTACTCTGATCAGAGGTGTACATCTTTACCCACACGATGTGATAGAAGCCAAACGGCTACACTCTAGTTTGATCCGTACCTGCCAGTACACACACTCTACACATTGAGTGCGGACTAGAGGTCACAACACAACCTTTTGCACGCTTAGCCCCAACCACCTAAACCACGTCTGGGCCCTCGACAACTTAGTCGTGCATGTGTGATAACTAAGGCAGGCTCACTGTTGCGGGAGGCACCTCCGGCCAAAGCCAGGCGTGCTCGAGGCCCTCCAAAGGAAATCCCTCCTCACGACTGACGGACGGGCGTAGATGGCCACAGCCTCCCGTGCTACTGAGTTAAGCCGTCCCATACCGGCGTGTGGAAGTACGTAGGGTGTTGAATAGATGTCAACATGTTCGGTCCTTAACGACCCAGACGGAGCTACGTGCATCGGGGAAACACCATCCCTTCATCGCCCTATCATCCGTCCAAGTCAAACATATTCTTAATTATAAATCAGAAGTTATTCTTTTCAGATTTTAACCCATCCATTCGCATTAACTAGTTTTGAACCAATAGCTCCATCTATCGGATTTTTCTAAGTCTAGAACTAAGCATGGCTAAGCATTCGGTAAAATAAAAGTATCCCAAAGTCCTTAGCCAGTGGTGACAAGGTAACAACATGGAGTCAATAACCAAGGAATGGAAATGCATACAATTGGGTAATATAAACTGTCACAGCCCCAAATCTAATTCCAGGTAATTAGTGCCATGACCTACTGTCATTAGAGTGCACAAATTAAATTCTTGCATTATCACTTCTTACAAAATAAAGTTTGCAATATTTAAAACCATCAACACAATAAAACCCTAATCGGCAAAATTAGACCAACTCCAAATAGTGCAGCAAGTTGAACAGAAACATATATGGGAAACATTTTATTCAAATACTAGCTAATTCATCATGAAACAATATAATTTTTACAGAATTTATTTCATTGGTTTAGACCTCTTGAAAATTCAAACAAGTTTCAGCCTGGATTCTTTTCCTTGACCTATGCGTTTGTATAGTCTAAGGATTTTTCTAAAGATGTTTTTCTGCACATAAAATCATGGAAAAATTCCTGTAAGCACTTTCCCACATAATTAATCCACTGTAAATTTTACATGATTTTATCACTTCAATAAATACTTCAACCAAGTCCCTCAAATCAGCAAAGCTAGGAAACTAGCTGAAATAAATTGGTTCACTTCTGAAATTCACCAAATGAAAATGAAGACTAATTAGACAGAGCCCTTTTGCCAAAGTGTGTGCCAACATGAACCCTACCACTAGTATTTTTGGCTCATTTTAATTCCCAAAGAAGTCACATGAAATAATAGGAGCAAAGCCCTAGGGACATACATCACACAGCAGAAAAACTGGGTCTGTGTGCCTACTTTGCAATTTCACCAAAGATGAACCAGACCACTTCTAACCACGAAATTTGGTCAGCAGGTTAAACCCATATTCCTCTACCTCCAATAATTTTCCCATAATTTATATCCCTTATTAACCTGCTGAAATCACAGATGCAAGACAGATGTCCATACAGCTCACAACACTTAGTCTCTAGAGTATTCTACTCCCATTTCTCACTTACAAGTAGGACCCACAAGACCTGGCCCACCTGTAAGCCTCATACATTCTTTGGACAGTGTGCTTCACCAAGAAATCTACCCACACCCCTCCACTCTTCCTAGGTTTTCACTACAAGGACCCACAAGACATAGACTAGACTTAACCAAGATTGTGTAGAAAAATATAGTGTTACATGTGGGACCCACTCAGGGACACTGTGCAATGGGAGCAACTCAGCACTGCATGGTGAACATGTCACTGCCTCCTTCTTCTCCTCCCTCACTGCACACACAGAGAGGCCTAGATGTGCTCAAACCTTGGAGACCTCACCATTTCGCCTCTAATCTCGCCAGCAGAACCTCCTCCTCATCCTCTTCATGTTCCCACCGAGAAAACCGACGGAGACACCAAGGATCGCTGCCGGCAAACCCATCTGCTCCTCTGCCGGTAGTGCTCGATCGGTCCCGAGCCAACGCCGGTGAGCTCCATCCTTTCTAAACCTCCAGAACATGATCTACAACTCCTAATCATTCCATTTTCGCATTACCTTGCCCTAGGAACCGTCGGCCGAAGCAGCCGCGTCGCCGCCGTGTTCTGTCTCTGTGCTCCAGCGCCGCCACCTTGACGTCATCGCCGTTCCGGCTGCCTTAGAGCAAGTCTGACCGAACCACCGTGCCCCCAGCGTCGCCTCACCTCCAGGAGCCCGCCGACAAGAGGAATTGAACCGCGAAGCCTTGAACCCCGAGATCGGCCGTCATCTTCTTCTTCTCTAGCCGTCCGCCGCCGCCGTCGTTTCACCTCAACCAGTGAGCCATCTTCCGATCCCTCGCTCTCTCACCATCCCTAGGAGGTCCCTAACGTTATAGACGTCTTACTTTGGTCTCAGGTCAACCGAATCAAGCCACCGCTGTCGCTCAGTGGTTTTTCGCCACACCGGACCATCCTCTCCTAGACCGGACGGTCCGTTCCATTGTCTCATTGGCCCTGCTCTGCTCTGTCTCTATGGTGCACTGGCCCCACCTGTGAGAGACAAAAAGATAAAAAGAAAATCCAAGAAAAACCAATATTTGATTTATTTTGTAACTGAAAAATGGGTAAACTTCACAAATACATAAGAAATCCATCTTAGCACATTTTTGAGTGAAACCAATTTTGTTAATTCTGTAATTTTGTGAACTTTAATGCTGTGAGATAAAATAATACAACTTCTGTACAGAAAATATCCATAAAATAATATGAAGCATAAATAACTTATTTTGTGCTTAAGAACTTGAAATATTTCTATAAAATCCATTATAACTCCTTTTGAGGTGAACCAAATTTCTATGGATTCATAAGAATGTGCCCTTTAATTTTGTAAAATACAAAGTGAGAACTTCTGTGTAGGATTTTTTTTGTAAAAATGGAAATATCTTTTATATACCTCTTTATAACCTAGAAGTTTATAAATTTCTAGAAAATTCATCCTAATTGCTAAAAATGTGAAACCACTTTTGTTAAACTCAGAAAATTGTAAAATTACTGTGGATAATTTGTATTTGACAAAACTACCTCTCAAAATAGGCCTAAGTATTATTCTAACCTTTCCTTTTGACAAACTTGAGAATTTCACAACTAAATCATTTCAAATCAAATTTCAGTGAACCAAATTTTGTTGGAACCAGTAGGTTATGCTCTTTTATACAAAAATACATGCCTTCTTGAAATCTTAATGGAAAATGTCAGTTAAATATAACAACTCAAGGTTACAATATAAATAATTACAAAACTGCCATTTTCAGCCTTCCTACCTTGTTATTTTTGTATCTCCCAATCCAGAGATGCAAATGACTTGGTTCTTTCTCCTAAAATCTTGTTAGGACATGCCATACCTACTGTATTTATCTCATAATTAATTGATCATTTTTGCATAGACATGTTTAATTACTTCTTATTTGCATATTTGCTTCTTATCGATAGATTCTGAGAATACGGAGTACGTGGAGGCTAACCTAGAGCTTGAGAGTGATCCATCACTGCAGCAAGGCAAGCATCTATATAAACTTCTATGCAAGCATTTAAGCATATTGAACCTATATTTTCCATAAATTGTTTTGGTTGCGAAGGAAATATCTATATGCACGTTTCGGTCTTATTAAAATGGGAAAAACGGGTAGAGTCTATATTACCCAATTGTATGCATTTTTATTCCTTGGTTATTGATGCCATGTTTATACCTTGTCACCCCTGGTTAAGGACTTTGGGATATTTTTACTTTACCGAATGCTTAGCCATGCTTATTCTAGACTTAGAAAAATCCGATAGATGGAGCTATCGGTTCAAAACTAGTTTAAAGCGAATAGATGGGTTCAAATCTAAAAAGAATAACCTCTGAATAATAGTTGAAAATATGTTTTGACTTGGACGGATGATAGGGCGATGAAGGGATGGTGTTTCCCCAATGCACGTAGCTCCGTCTGGGTCGTAAAGGACCGAACATGTTAACATATATTCAAGCACCCTACGTACTTCCACACGCCAGGAATGGGACGGCTTAACTCAGTAGCACGGGAGGCTATGGCCATCTATGCCCGTCCGTCAGTCGTGAGGAGGGATTTCCATTGGAGGACCTCGAGCGCGCCTAGCTTTGGCCGGAGGTGCCTCCCACGACGGTGAGCCCGCCTTAGTCATCACACACGCACGACTAAGTCATCGGGGGCCCAGACATGGTTTAGGTGGTTGGGGCTAAGCGTGCAAAAGGTTCTGTTGTGACCTCTAGTCCGCACTCAATGTGTAGAGTGTGGGTATAGATATGTACGGATCAAACTAGAGTGTAGCCGTTTGGCTTCTATCACATCGTGTGGGTAAAGATGTACATCTCTGATCAGAGTAAGAACTATTCGAATAGCCGTGTCCACGGTTATAGGATGACCGCTTGATGTATTAGTCAATGTATGTTAGCGACAAACTTGGGAGATATAGTTACGGGATTATGTGGCTATATCATGACTTAGGATAGTCATGGATGAATGGGTTTCTATAAAAGGTTTTGGGATATTAAATATGACTTGGTTTAGTCATGAAAAGAGGATATGCTTGTGTAGCATAATTGTTTGGGCAATGGTGGCCCATGGAGGATGATTAGAGCATGGTTTGTGCTCATTTTTACTTACATTTCAGAACTATAAGCTTGCTGTCCTAAATTTTCAGATTGCTATATTTTGGAAATGCTTATATTTTAAATGTAGTACTTGCTCAATAAAATCAGCTTTATGCAAAATCAGATCGACATAGCCATACTCCTTGATGTAGAGACTAGCATTCTCCTTTGAACTATTATTATTGTATAAGTCTAGCTAAGTACTTGTGTACTCATGCTGCATCTTTCAGGTGAGGACAACAACGACATTGATGTGGTCTACTGTTATCCCGCCGAGGGTGGCAAGGATAATGTGTAGTTGAAGTTATGCTCTATCCCCAGTCGGTTGCCCTGTGGTTTGGTAATGGCACCACTGGTCTTATCCTTTATGTTGATATTCCGCTACTATCTTTTGCGCTACTCTGTGATGTATCAGGGTGTGTAAACCCTCTATGTAATATATATAACCCTGCTGTTCTTTTATCCATATTTAGAGTATTTGTGATGTTTATCAATTGCTTACGATGAAAGTGTGAGGCTAGTCGCTTTCCTAGGGACTAGCTGAACATGAGTATGAGTTGTGTAGAATTGAGATGGTTGAGGGATAGCTATTGTGGTTCGAGTCCTCTGGGGTACGTATCGTGTTTGGTCGCCACCATCGAGTGGTTTGACGGGCATATGACGGGGAGGACTGGCAAGCTATCCTTATGATTATCTCTTTTGTACACTTCTCGGCATTTTGGATTTGTATTATGAACGGGTAAATATTATGGCAAGGCTGCGATGAGGATGGATGGTTATTGTACTTAATTGGTTTTTATTTGAGACCCCATCCATCTAGATATTTCGCATTGTCATACTAGTTACTCTCCATAATGCACTTCCGGGGTGCCCACATAAACTCTACCCGTTTTTCCCATTTTAACAAGACCGAAACATGCATATAGATATTTCCTTTGCAAACAAATCAATTTATGAAAAATATAGATTCAATATGCTTAGATGCTTGCTCTAGATGCTTGCCTTGCTGCAGCGAGTGGTCGCACTCAACCTCTAGTTCTTGCTCCACGTACGCCGAATTGTCTGAATCTATCGATAAAAGCGAATATGCAAATAAGAATCAATTAAATATGCTCATGCAAAAAATGATCAATAAAATCTGAGATAAATACAGTAGGTAGGGCATGTCCTAACAAGATTTTTGGAGAAAGAACCAGGTCATTTGCATCTCTGAATTGGGACATACAAAAATAATAAGATAGGAAGGCCGAAAATGGCAGTTTTGTAATTATTTATATTGTAATTTTAAGTTATTATATTTGACTGGCATTTTCTATTAAGATTTCAAGAAGGCATGTATTTTTATATAAAAAAGCATAACCTACTGGTTCCAACAAAATTAGGTTCACTTGATTTTGATTTAAATTGATTTAGTTGTGAATTTTACAAGTTTATCAAAAAGGAAAGTTAGAAATCACTTAGGCCTATTTTGGGAGATAGTTTTGTCAAAAACAATTTATCTACAGAAAAGGTTACAATTTTCTGAGTTAAACAAAAGTGGTTTCATATTTTTAGCAGTTAGGATGAATTTTCTAGAAATTTATAAACTTCTAGGTTATAAAGATGTATATAATAGATATTTCCATTTTTAGAGAAAAATCCCACACAGAAGTTCTCACTTTTTAATTTACAACATTAAAGAGAACATTTTTATGAATCCAAGGAAATTTGGTTCACCTCAAAAGGAGTTATAATGGATTTTATAGAAATATTCCAAGTTTCTAGGCACAAAATAAGTTATTATAGCTTCATATTATTTTATAGATATTTTCTGTACAGAAATGGTCATATTTTATTTCACAATATTAAAGTTTACAAATTTACAGAACTAACAAAATTGGTTTCACTCAAAAAGGAGTTAAAATGGCAAAGTTATGGATTTTCCAAATTTGGTTAATTCTCTGTTGGAAAAATATCTCAAATTATCTTTTCTTTTCTTTTCTTATTCATCTTCAGCTCGGGCCCACCTGTTGGTGGCGCAAAACAGGGGAGGTGTAGATAGATCGGGCTGCCGGCTCTGTTCGCCGGCGCCGGCGGCGAACGGCGGCTCGGTTGCCGGTGTGGCCAAAAGAGAAAAGATAGAGAAGACCGAGGCAAAGCTGTGGGTGGTGTTCTCATCGTTGGTGGTGGCCGGAACAGTGGTAATGGCAAGTAAAGGCGGCGATGCCGTTCGGGTCGACGATGCAAAAGAGGCTACGGTCGGTTTCTGGGCAAACCAGTGCATGCACAAGGTATTAGAGGACTCCAGGAAGCTCACCATGCGATTTCCCGAGACGGGGGAACACTGGACAGCGGCAGCGACGGAGGGAATGGCTCGGCGATGGCGGATCCTCACAGTCTCACGGCGATGGACCGCTCCGGTTGAGCTGCAGCTAAGGCGGAGTGTCTATCGTGTTAGAGGCTCCCTAGAGATGGCATACCAGCAAGGAATTGGCGCAGGGCTCACCAGAGGAAGAGAAATCGACGGCAGCGGTAGGCGGCCAGACTTGGGGACGACGACTCCGATCTCTAGCTTCACAGCATATTATCCCGATTCCTTCGGGTAGCAGGCTTCTGGAGGCGAGGCGATGTTGTTGGCGCGGTGGCTCGGTATGCGGCGCTCTGGAGTGGCCGGAACAGCGACGACGTCGCGGCGGTGCTCACTGGGCCAAAAGCGAGGACGGCAGCGACTTCGGCCGGCGGTTCCTAGGGCAAGGCAATACAAAAATGGAATGTTTAGGAGGTGCTCATCATGTTCCTGTGGTTGGGAAAGGGTGGAACTCACCGGAGTTGGCTCGGGACCGATCGAACACTGCCGGCTGAGGGAGAGGTGAGGCTGCCGGCGGTGATCTTTGAGGTCTCCGTCGGTTTTCTCGGTGGGAACGTGGAGAGGAAGAAGAGAGGTTTCTGCTGGCGAGATTTGGAGCGAAATGACCGAGGGTTCCAGTGGTTGAGCTCATCTCTATGCCTCTGTGTGCTGTGAGGGAGAGGAAGAAGGAGGCAGTGACACGTTTTCATGCAGTTGCTGAGTTGCTCCATCTCCACAGTGTCCTTGGTGGGTCCCACATGTAAGACAATATTTTTCTACACATATTTGGCTAGGCTTTAGCCTATGACTTGTGGGTCCATGAAGGGGAAACCTAGGAAGGAGAGAGAGGTGTGGGTGAATTTCTTGGTGCAACACACTGCCCCATGCTGTGCTATGGCTTACAAGTGGGCCAGGTCTTGTGGGTCCCACTGGTCAGTGACTTGAGAGAGGAGAAATCTCTAGAGACTGTCTTGTGAGCTGTCCAAAAACATGCAGTTTTTAAATTACTATTTTACTAGGTTAATGAGGAGCATAAATTATGGAAAAATTATTGGAGGTAGAGAGAGATGTGTTTAACCTGCTAACCAATTTTCATGGCTAGAAATGGTCTGGTTCAGCTTTGGTGAAATTGCAAAATAGGGTAGTTGATCCAGTTTTTCTGCAGTTTCATTGATTTCTCCAGTGCCTTGATCTTATCATTTTATGTGCTTTATTTGGAAATTAAATTGAGCCAAAAATACTGGTGGTAGAGTTCTTGTTGACACAACTGTTGGTAGAATTTCACTACCTAATTAATCTTCATTTTTATTTGGTGAATTTTAGAAGCAAACCAATTTATTTCAGCTAGCTTCCTAGTTTTGCTGATTTGAGGGATTTCATTAAAGCACTTATTGAAGCGATAAAATCATGTAAAATTTACAGTGGATCAATTATGTGGGAAAGTGCTTACAGGAATTTTTCCATGATTTTATGTGCAACCAAACATCTTTGGAAAATCCTTAGACCAAACAAATGCATAGGTCAAGGAAAAGGATCCAGGCTGAAACTTGTTTGAATCTTTAAGAGGTCTAAACTAATGAAATAAATTCTGGAAAAATTATATTGATTCATGATAAATAAGCTAGTATTTGAATAAATTATTTTCCACATATACTTCTGAGTTGGTCTAATTTTGCCGATTAGGGTTTAATATTGCCAACTTAAATTCCCAAGAAGTGAAAATGCCAGAATTTTAAATTGTGCATTCTACTGACAGTAGGTCATAACCCTAATTACCTGAAATTGAATCTAGGGCTATGACAACAACGTTCTGTTGAGGAGTTACGAAAACGTTGTGGTCGCCGACTCGGGTCTAGTGGATATCTTGTTGAGCAGTCCGCCAAACCTTCCGCAGATCATTGTTGCGGGCATCACGCTTGGCCTGTAAGCATCTTGCTTCTTCCTCCTGTTCTTCTTGTAGTCGGTTGGCTTCCTCCTCTTGTTGTTCTTGTAGTCGACGTGTCTCCTGAGTGGGAGTTGAACCCTTGGATATCATCAAGACTTCACGTGGCGGAGAGAAGCTTGCCGAACTGCTATCCGACTTAGAGTCAGAGTCCGACTGAGAGTCAGAGTTTGGATAGTTGAGGGGGGTAATAACGACCCAACCTCCGTAAATCCAATCTCGAGCGGCTCTGAGCCGTATCCGAGTTGAACTCCAAGGGATCGAGTTTGCCATGTCAGATGCTAATTGAAGTTATCCGTAGCATTGCCTAGTCTGAATGGGAGATTGACGATCTCCTCCTCTCTTAGCCGGATCACGGCTGGCTCAAAACCGAGTCCGAGTTGAACACCGAAAGAGAGAGTTGTCCCTAGACTCGGGCATATTGGAGATCGCCGCAGCATGTCGCCGTAGATCGCTGCAGCGTTACGTAGACCAACTGGCGCGGAGTCGGCTTCATCCTTGGCCGATTGGATCGAATCCAAATCGGACAGGGTAAGGTTGCTGAATTCGTCGGCGACAAAGTCGAGCCTCCCGAATGTGATTGTTTGTCCAGGGAAGAAGTTGATGCCCTCAACTCCGATGATAGGATCCATCAGGCTTGTTGAAGATGATCTCGCCGATGCCCCAACCTAGCGCGTTAGTTGTCGATGTTTTATATCGGCAATAAGAATATGGGGCTACTCGTGACCTAAACTTGATGGATTGCAAAGGAACAAGAACAATTTATACTGGTTCAGGCCCTCGAGATGAGGTAATACCCTACGTCCAGTTGTGGTGTACTGCCTTTGAGGTTTCGCTGGTGAGATTGTGCTTCTTGCCCTTAGGGGGCGCCCTGCCTCCCCTTATATACCGAGGGACAGGGTTACAGAGTAGGAATCCCAGTCAGACTCTGACCAAGGGATTTTCTTCTAGGAATACAATGTTCTCGACTAGGACTGTATCCTTTCCTTGTCGTACAAGGTTATGTATGCCGAGTCCTATTGTATCCTTAATTACAAGGTTATGCCCATCCTCTGTCCAAGTGGCCCAAATGCTTCTCATGAGGTACCCAGGGCCCACGGCACCGATAGGGCCCGCCTGTCGGCCTCGCTCAAGACCGACAGATGGGGCCCGCCTATCAGTGGCACCCTCCTCTCTCTCAGCCACTGACGCAATAAACCCCATTTTCTATAAAAAATAATTCAAGAAATTGGAAATATTTACTTAAATTTCACCTAAACTTTGAACAGCCATATCTTGATCGTTTGATCTCCGAATTGACCCGTTCAAGTCTCTAAATTTTCCTTAAAATGTTAAGAACCCATTTATGCACTTTGTTTCTACTGTTCTTATGGTTTTATTTATTTTTGGCCCTCATTTGCGTTTGGTCTTGTAGACGTTGCTGATTCGGACAATCCAAAGTTCCTCGTGGTCGACAGTGAAGACGCCATGTTCGAGGAAGGCAAATCATACCATCCCTCGATCATATTGTGCACCTATTATTGTGAAAATTTATGTTTATTTAAATTATTGCATTTTGCTTTATTAAATTCCCCCCACAAATACTGTTTTATTTTAGCCCCTCGTATGTTTCTTGTTATGGCCTTATAATTGTATATTACTTCCTTTTCAACCCTAGTATCAAAAATATCTAGTGAGAACTCTATAAGTGGTACTTACTAGAACTTTTAGGTTCATGCTTAGCCATTGCAAAATAGAAATAACTTAGCAAATTTTCTATTATGGTAAACCTAGGAATAACTCTAAAATCATGATTAATATTGGAATTTTTGGCAGTTAGCCAGGACATGTTAAAACCCAATTCAAAATTCCCAAACCCTGTTTTTGGCTGGGCTCGAGGTATGTGGTTTTGTTAGTAGTACCTCGGCCATCATAAGGACCGGTCTTCAGGCCTCTGTTGCAAAGCATAAACCGTACAACCACATGTCTAATGGGTAAGGCTTAACCTATAAGCTTACTCCGGCTTTAAGTGACTTGACTTAGTGGGGCAAATGACACCCAGTATGGGTCTGATGTCTTCGTAAGTGAAGGCCAAGATGGCAAAGATGCATGGGGGCTTAGACCATGTCTTCTCAACCCTAGTCGCCTGGCAGGGGACAAAAGTTCTTGGTTGGTTTGTTGTTTAGGGTTGGATTGAGTGAAGGGTTATGTCACGTTCTCTTTTGAGGCACCATGGCGGTGCACGGCACATGGTAATGCGTGTGAGGCGTGTCTTGTGGATAAAGTGTACACCTCTAGCCAGAGTATAAACTATTTGAATAGCCATGCCCTTGGTTATGGGCAAGCCTAGCAATGTACCCAAGTTAGAGTTTTCCCTCTCTTGATGACTTATGGCACAACTGGTGAAATTGTTGGTGTAGCCTGGGAAAAAGGCAAGATGGCGTATGATGAGGACATCACAAGCTTGGATATGACCATAGCTACCTTATGTATTCATCAACCAAAGGTGCATGCTTTCTACGTAAGATTTATGTGTTATATATTTGAACAGCCGTTACTGCACCATGAGTTTTGTGTGTTCTCGTTTGCAGAGATACTTGCTTGGGTGAAGGGAAAGAGACCGAGCGGAAGGAACGCATGGATGATCAAAGAAGTTGATTGAGGACCAAACCAAGACCTTACCCAAGTCTACTTCTACATCACCACGTCACTTTTGGTCCATAGAAGGCAAGAGATAAAGTTCTGTATGTTTTGGATTCGGATTCGGGCCTCTGATAGCATCAACTTCAAATGGACCTAGCCGCTGATCTAGAAGTACTTTCGGGGCTCATAAGTACTTGTTGGAAAGCTTATAGAGTGTACTTTTAGATGGTTTTGGTCCCACGTCAAAATTCCTCCTAAGATGTCTAGAATCATCGAAATAAGACACGTACCTCTGCCAGTCCGAGTCTGTTTTGGGCCTTGGGCCTTGTAATTGTGTCGTGGGCTAAGCCCAAGGGGTGTGCGCTCTAGGGTTAACCCTAGGACGTCCCAACTCATATATATTCAGTAGCCGCCACCATTTAGGTTGGGTTTTGCTTAGATTAATCTGTCTTTGAACAGTTTCACCGTTTATCGATTTGTGAGACCCCAACTTCGAGACTATAATCATTCATCTACAAGTTGAGTTGCAATCTTTCTTATTCTTGCTTTTGTTCTTCAATTCACATGCAGGGATTAGCCTTCGTGGCAAGGTCAACCGGGCAGCGCATGGTTGATAACAAGAGGAGACGTGGTGCTGCGATTGTAGGGTTCAGGTCTTGGTGATCAGAAGCCGGATCATGAGTGTCAATTCTCCACCAAATCGAGAGTTATCCTTACCTAATGGAAGATCGGGCACCCCGTTGCCATCAGCGTAGGTGCGCAATTTCTGTTCATAATAATGTTGTAGAAATTGGACGTTATTATATAAAATGCCTTAAAATTTGAAAAGTAATCCAACCTGCTCATTTATCTGCAAAATGTAACCTTATGAATATTCCTTGGATTTCCTTTCATTATAATTGCATATGTAGGTATAATTTGTTGAGTACTGTGGTTGTACTCAATCTTGCTCACTCCCTCCAATCCAGATGAGGTGTTGCTCGGAGATGAAGACTTTGAAGATTAGCTCGTTCCTGCCGTGTTGTGCCTGTGGGCTTGGTCCCCAGCCCGTTTGAACGCTTTACTCGTTTGTCTTTGAATGTTGGGCCTTTGGTTGCCCTTGTAATAAAATACTCATTTACGCTTCCGCAATGTAAACTCTATTATTTACCAATTTTGTGGTGTACCTCACCTCCTGGAACGAGGAATTATACACTTACGCATGGAAAGTATTGTTGGGTATTTTCTAGGCGTGACAGGTTGGTATCAGAGCACCCGTTGACCTTAGGACGAGCCAATGGATCCCAAGCCCTTAGAAAATATTTTAAAAAGTTATACACTAATTGTGAAAACTTTATTCTATCTCCACCCACTTCATTTAAAAATGCTTGCTAACCCTTTGTTTTGTTTTAAATAATAGAAATGGCGCTTCCTCTCACTTATCGTTGCCAGGGGATGAAGCGTTTCATGCTGGAGTTGTGCTATCTCACCGTGGCTCTTGGCTACTCTCTGGAGGTGGAGTATACCAGGATTGAGGTTCCTGCCACTGATGAAAATGGCGACGCACCCCATGCCCTTTGTGAGGTCATCGCCACGCTCCTCACCAACACCCCAGCTCGAGACTTGATGACCGTCAAGGCTGGACGAGATACCTACGAGAGCGCCTGCCAGAACACCGCTCTTCTCTCCATCGGCATGCTTCACCACTGCTACAAGATTGAGCTGCTGTACACTCCCTTTCGCTACCACCCTTTTCGCGATAGCCCGATGGATTACTCCAGCTTCCGAGGGACCCACATGAAGGAAAACACCACTGTTGTGCATATGGCACGTATGGAGGCGGCGTACGACGAGGCCCGAGTGGACTTCCATAGGCAGGTGCACCGTGGATTGGTGCAGAACAATGAGAAGATTCTAGAGCTTCGCTAGGAGAACCTGAAGCTAAAGAAGCAGCTGGACTACTTGGAGGAGCTGTGTGCCTTCAAGATTGCACAAGGACAGATCTGCCGCCCCAAGCGTCACCAAGTCTGCCACAGCCTGAAGATCACCACCCGCAAGAGCACCACCAGGCCAGCAATTGTCCACAAGTCCCACGCAGTGGCAAGATTCCTGGTCCAGAAGAGCACCGGTTGCGAGCCCTCTGTTCCCTGTGACAACGGCACCTCCGGCGGCACCACCGAGCCCATCGTGGATCCCAGCAGCGGCACCCCTCCGGAGCAGTAGACGCATAGATGTAGCGCGTGTCTATTTTTCTTCGTTTATCTTTGTGGAACTTCTTTTGGTCTTGTGTGCTTGGTATGGTCCATATTGGTCTTGTGTGATATGGTCATACCCCTCTTCTTTGTTCTTTAACTACTTGAACCTTTGCATCGTACCAACATCACAGCAATAAAATTAAAATAAGTTGGTTTAACTCCTTATCTTAGTTTTCCTTTCTTTTCCTCTTTCCCTTGGTTAGATGGTGAACACCAGGAGAAATGCTACTAGCAGTACTGGACCGCAGCAAGAGCACAATCAGGAGGGCCTTCCACCACCGCCACCGCTCCCACCTCCCATGGATATTCTCACCTAGATCCTAACCCAACAGACCCACATGATGGCTGCCATCCTTCATCACATGCAGAACCCTCCCAACACTCAAGCTCCCGCACCACCACCAACTCCACCACAATCCAAGCTAGCTAAGTTCCTTCGTGTTTGTAACGCCCAAAAATTCATAACCAGCATTCTAAATATTTATGTGTATTAAATCCCTATCCAGGAAAGCCAGGGTATACAATACCAAGTTGCCATATAGAGTGCATCTTACAAACAGAATAAAATTGTCTTATATAAATGCAGCGGTAAAGAAAAATAAAGCCTATATACAGCTATCCAAGTGGAGGCTTCCAATCCACAGGCGTCTTGATGGTGGATCTAGCCTAGTCCTCCTGATGGTCCTCATCAGATAGGTACTCCACCGCTAAGAGGGGAAAGGGAGCAAGACTGAGTACCACCCACAGTACTCACCAAGTCACACCCACAAATATGCACGATGCATGGGATACAAAGATAGGCTAGAGGTTTATTTGCGTAAAAGCCATTGTAAACACTAGTAGTTCACAAACAATAATAGGGTTGATTAATTGAACAATATTAATCCTCCACTGATCGACGTTACACCACGTTAACCAGGCCCAACCATCCATCCTAACACTATAGGAAATTTTAATGTCAATTTATTATAGTGAGACTAATCACGGTGAGTCTTGACCAAGATTTCCATGACCGCGGGTGTGGCTATTCAAATAGATTTTAACTCTAGCCAGAGGTGCACAACTGTACCCACAAGACACAGCCCCACACACATTCCCATGTGCCGGCGTGTCACTGTGACACCCTACGAGAGGCTGTGACAGGACCGTTCACGCAACCTCTCCCTAACCATCCACACCACGCTAAGGTTGCACCTGTCGACAGGGCACCCCATATTGGCCAGGCTACCCCCCATGCACCACAATGGATCCTGAGGCCGATCAACCCGACCCTGAGCCAACCCAACTCCATCATGCCCATTCTCACTAACGATGCCTAGGAGAGGGAGAAGAGACGCTACAAGCCCAACCGTTGCCCACATTGGCTTGTGGAATGTACGATTAATTGCCCAATGGGGTCTCACGAACCGGTCCTTAATTGCCACGGGTGCGACCAACAAAACCATGCACCCATAGCCTACCATTACGTCAAATTTTAGTAATTTAATATTAACATATCCAAAGTTCCATTTCTCGACATAGTGTCGAACAAAGAATATAAATAAGAGTATCTAAATTCCCATGTGAGCTAATTGTTTCTAAGAAGGGCTAAGCACCCCAACAATAGCCTCTAGTCATATTATTACCCAGCTACAAAGGTGTATAGGTGGAATTAAGTTAGAGCAATTAAAATTGCATTTACATAGGTCAACCTTCCCACATGAAATAATGAAATAATGCATGTTTATTAATTTAAAATAAATATTTTGTAATAAATGGGTACAAAATGATCAAGGAAACAATGTGACTTGCCTTGTTCCGGCTCGACGAATTCGGCAACGACTTCATAATAAACTCGAGGGTCGACTGCGTCGGTTTCTATAGCAAACAAAGCACAAACAATTAAAAACAGTACATGTGGACACTGAAACAGGGGCTGAAAGTATTTTTAATGGATTCTTGGCATATTTCTGGATTTAATAAAATTTGGATGGAATTAATCGGAGCTCGTATGAATTAGTTATGAATTTTTGAAGTTCACTGTGTTTTACTATACAAAAATAAACCCTAAATGATTTATTGCGCATTAAACCGGAGATATTGTGTCAATGGATCGGGGGACCGGCGCCGACAGGTGGGCCCCACTGGTCAGCGACGCCTAAGAGGACTACGCATAGTGGACACGGTCCACTGCGCCTGGCGGCAGGCCGCGAGTGCCCACCACGTGACTGGCCCTGATCTACCCTGCGCTAGATTGGATGGCCAAGGATGAAAGGGGGCAGCGCCCTACCAGCGCAGCCATGCCGCGGCGACACGCGTGCCCCGATGGTCGCCGCCGGTGACCATCCGGCACGGCGGAGAGCGGCAAGGAGCAGCATGGAAGACGGGGAACCGAAGGGGCGTCTCACCGAGGAGAGGTAACAACAGGAAAATGGCGAACGGCGGCGAACAGAGATGAAAGGCGGCGCGAGGCTCGGGAAGACGATGGTGACGGCGTCTCGATGGCGCAAAGCTGTGACGAAGTCACGGACAAGGTTTGGAAGACCCTGGTGAAGGTGTAGAACATGTTAGGAGAGAAATAGACTGAGTGGGTCGATGGAATTCTGCGGCCGAAGGCTGGTGGCGGCACTCGTCGAAGGGATGTGGAGATCGGGCTTCTAGTGGCGATGGAGCACACGGGGTTGGTGGCCTAGATGCTCTGGAGTGCGGCGGAGGCGGTGGTGGCGAGAGATGAGAGTGGCGGTGGCTACAGCGGCAATGGCGCTCGGCTGGAGATGGCGGAGCGCGGTGGCGGTTCGGGAGCTTGGCGTGAAGGGCGTTAGAGGGCTCGACAGATGAGGGCAAATGAGGGGAAAGCAAGGGCGGAGCACGGGGAAGGTTTTTATGCACTCGGCTGTGGGAGTTCGTGGCCGGGTTGGCCGAATTTCACAAGAACATGGGGCAGCAGTGATGGCGGGATTAGTGAAATTCACCCGCGGGCGTGCGTGAAGAAAGCGGAGAAGTGGGGGAATGGATAGGCGATCGCGTCCGCGTCGTTTGAACCACATGCGAGGGCAGGAGATCACGGGCTGAGGCGAAATCACACGGCGGGGGTGAGTGGATCCCCTCCGGCCGATTCGGCCGGAGGTTGACGATGGGTCGGACGTGTGGGCCCCCGGTCCCACACATCAGTGGGAGGAAAGGGGAGCAGGGAGTGGGCGATCACTGGCGGGCGGGCCCTAGCCCTCAATGGTGCGGGGGGGGGGGGAAGTGGTGTGGGCGAAGTGGGCCGTGCGAGCAGGCCATGAACAAGGATGGGCTGGTGGCCTAGGAGGAGGAAAAAGAAAAGAAAAAGGAAAAGAGAAAGAAAGAAAAAGGAAAATGATTTTCCAAAGGGAATTATTTCCGATAATTTGTTTTGATTTATTAAAATTACTTCCAGTGCTCTAAAAATTCCCATAAAAATCCTGTTAGTGTATTTTGGCAAGGGGAATATAGGAAAAATATTCCCTGCCATAATAAATTATTATTTTGCATTTCTCTCATTTAATTAATTCAGTTGGCCTTTTAATTTTATTTCTTTGAGGCTTATTCTTAAATATATTGTGTGGCTCTATTTAAGGGGGAAAAACCTAGGTGTGACAGTGTTCGCCCACCTACCTTGTCCAGTACCACCAACCCAATGGACGCCATAGACTGGCTGCATGCCATCAGCAAGAAGCTCAATCTGATCTAGTGCACTGATGAAGAAGAGGTCACTTTCGCCTCCCACCAACTCCATGGACCTGCTTCAGAATGGTGGGACCACTTCCAAGCTACCTAGCTAGCAGATCAACCTATCACCTAGGATCATTTCACGGCCGCTTTTCGGAGAACCCATGTGCCTGTATGGGTCATGGATTTGAAGAAGCGCGAATTTCATGACCTAAGGCTAGGAAACTGCACAGCGACTGAGTACTTGCACGAGTTCAACTGCCTGGCCCGCTATGCGCCAGAGGATGTGTAGGAAGATGAGGACAAGTAGGAAAACTTTCTGTCCGGGCTCAACTCTGACCTCTCGGTGAAATTGATCTCCAATGACTACGCAGATTTTTAGAGGCTGGTCGACAAAGCAATCCGCCAGGAAGCCAAGCATAAGGATATCGACAACCACAAGCGTCGTTTGGCACACTTCAAGGCACAGCAAGGGCCTAGCCAGAAGCTCCGCTTTACCGCTCCTTACGCCGGTGGATCTTCATCTAGCTCCCATGCTCAATAGCTCCCTCAACCACAGTACATACTCAAGGCTCCTCAGCAACCCCAGGGCAACACCAACAAGGCTCCTCACCCGGCTTCTGTGGAAACGACTGGGGGTACCACTCGCAAGTATGGAAATGGGAAGATCCTGGTCTGTTTCAATTGCCTAGAGCCAGGGCACTTTGCAAACAAGTATCTGAAGCCCAAGCGCCAATAGGGCCCAGCCCTGACCCACAACCATGGTGGCAACAACAACATGGTCTGGGAACGCGTCAACGATGTCTCCACAGAAGAACCTAGGCAGCTCCGGAAGTGCTCATCGGTACGTTTCTGGTCCATTCTCATTCTGCAACTGTGTTATTTGATTTTGGATCTACACACTCTTTCATATCTAAAGAATTTGAGGGGCGACATAACTTGAGGTTGGAATGCCTAAGCAACTCTATGACCATCGCTACCCCTGGGGGACAAATGCCAGCCGACACTTTAGCCTGTCAGTGCCCATAGAAATCCAAGGAACCACTTTTCAAGCTAACCTCATCCTTCTGAATTCCAAAGACTTGGATGTGATCCTCGGTATGAACTGGCTCTCTCGTCATCACGGAGTTTTGGATTGTACACGTAGAATGGTGACAATAAATAATGGTCCTAACTAGCCGGTTGTTTTCTATGCTCACCCCACCGAGGCACGTAAGCAAGTTCTACATCAGCTCCATCTTGAGGAAATCTCTATAGTGAAGGAATACCCGGATGTGTTCCCAGAAGACTTGCCTGGAATGCCACTCCTAAGAGGAATCGAATTCCGCATTGATCTTGCACCAGGAACTGCGCCCATCTACAAGAGACCATACCGCATGGCAGCAAATGAGCTGGCGGAAGTAAAGAAGTAGTTAGAAGAGTTGAAGAAGAAAGAGTTCATCCGCCCGAGTACATCGCCTTGGGGAGCCCCGGTTATATTCGTGGAGAAGAAGAATAAAACCAAGCGTATGTGCATTGATTATCATGCCCTCAATGAGGTCACCATTAAGAACAAGTATCCACTCCCCAGGATCGACGACCTGTTCAATCAGTTGAAAGGAGCCAAGGTGTTCTCCAAGATTGACCTTTGGTCAAGCTACCACCAATTGAGGATACAGGAAGAAGATATTCCCAAGACAGCCTTTACCACTCGTTATGGATTGTATGAATGCACCGTCATGTCCTTTGGATTAACCAATGCCCTGGTCTTCTTGATGAATCTGATGAACAAGGTGTTCATGGAATATTTGGGCAAATTTGTGAGTGTTTTCATTGATGATATATTGATTTACTCCAAATCTGAAGAAGAGCACGAGTTGCACCTATGTCTAGTGTTGGAAAAGCTTCATGAACATCAGTTGTAAGCCAAATACAGCAAATGTGACTTTTGGCTAACCGAAGTCAAGTTCCTCGGACATGTGGTATCCGCACATGGTCTGGCTATTGACCCCACGAATGTCAAGGCAGTGATCAAGTGGAGATCTCTGAAGATGGTCTCACAAATCCACAGCTTCCCACCGTCACTTTATTGAGAACTTCTCAAAGATCTCCAAACCCATGACCAATCTGCTAAAGAAGGAAGAGAAATTCATATGGATGCTCGAGTGCAAAAAAGCTTTCCAAGTGCTCAAGGAGAAGTTGGTGTCGTCTCCGGTCCTGATCCTACCTAACATCCACAAAGACTTCCAAGTGTTTTGTGATGCTTCACACCAAGGTTTGGGTTGCGTTCTCATGCAGGAAGGACAAGTTGTGGCGTATGCGTCTCGTCAGCTACGCCCGCATGAATGTAACTACCCTACCCACAATCTGGAGTTGGCAGCCGTGGTTCACACCTTGAAGTTATGGCGGCATTATCTCATTGGGAATTGTTGTGAAGTCTATACGGGTCATAAGAGCCTCAAGTATATCTTCAACCAACTAGATTTGAACCTCCGACAGAGAAGATGGCTTCAGTTGATTAAAGATTACCATTTGGGCATTCACTGTCATCCTGGCAAGGCCAATGTTGTGGCTAACACTTTGAGTTGTAAAAGTTATGTCAACTCAGTCAGTCTCGACCCGTGGTCACCCGATCTTTACAAGGATATGGAGGCCCTAAATCTCCACGTCATTAACCATGGCTCTATGGCAACCATGCTCATTGATTAAATCCATAAAGCACAGGCAGAGGACGCTGATATTAGAGCCTACAAGAAGAACATGTGTCGATGTTTTACACCGGCAATATGAATATAGGGCTACTCGTCGGATCGAAACTCGGTGGATTGCAAAGAAACACAGGGGGGTTTATACTGGTTCAGGCCCTCGATGTGAGGTAATACCCTACGTCTAGTTGTGGTGTATTCCATTGAGGATGTATGTTCACTTCTATGAGCTTATGCCCTTAGGGGGCGCCCTGCCTCCCCTTATATATTGGGGGACAAGGGTACAAGGTAGGAGTCCTAGCCGGATTACAGCCAAGGGATCTCCTTTTAGAGATATAATCTACCCGACTAGGACTGTATATTACTTATCGTACAAGGCAAAGTCTGCTGGGTTCTATCATATCTCTAATTACAATGCTAGGCCCATCCTCTATCCGAGTGGCCCATATGCTTGTGATGAGGTATGTGGGAGCCATGGGCCCCGGGTACCTCACTACAAGCACATGGGCCACTCGGATAGAGGATGGGCCAGATCATGTAATTAGAGATAAGATAGCACCCGGCAGGCTGTGCCTTGTACAATAAGGAAACATAGCCTTAGTCGGATAGGATTCTATCTCTAATAAGGAAATCCCTTGGTCGTATCCGACTGGGATCCTTACCGTGTATCCCTGTCCCCTAGTATATAAAGGGAGGCAGGGCGCCCTATGAGGGCAACAGAGATCGTTGATCACAAATCCACCTCAGAGGAATAACACCTCAACTGGACGTAGGGTATTACCTCACCTTGAGGGCCTGAACCAGTATAATTCCCTCGTGTTCCTCTGCAATCCACCGAATTCCAGTTCGCCGAGTACCCCCATAGTATTATTGCCGGTGCAAAGCATCGACAGTTGGCGCGCCAGGTAGGGGCCCGGCGAGTTCTTCATCAACAGATTCGATGGATCCCATCAACGGAGTCAGGAGCGACAAGTTCTCCAACGGAGACACCGTCACCTTCGGGAGCCTTGATTTCGTCGCCGATCAACTCGGCAACCTTTCTTTGGCTGAGGCAGATCCGATCTTGCCAGCCGAGGAGCCAGCCGACGTTGCGCCAGTCGGCCCCAGGGACGTCACCATCTCCTTCGACGATCTACTACGACAGTCCCTCACATCGCCGGACATCGGGACAACTCTCTCCTTCGGCGTCCGACTCGCGCTAGGCCTTGAGCCAGCGCGGGTTAGGCCGAGAAGGGGAGAGATCGTCAATCTCCCGTACGGATTCGGCGACGCTGTGCATCTACAACCCGCGCAGCAGACCCGACCTCCAGCAATTCAGTTTGGACACGGTCATGAACCGTTTCAGATTGGATCTAGGGAGGTCGGAGTCGTCCTAACTCCAATAAACTACTCGGAGTCCGACACTAAGTCGGATGGTGGTTCGAGCATCAACTCGGACTCCACCTTGGCGAGCTTCCTCCTCCCCCGCGAGATCTTCATGGCTTCAACGCCACCTTCCGAGGTGCGCCGACTGCAAGAGGAGCAGCATGATGAGGAGGCGCGCCGAGTACAACAACAAGAGGAGGCCAACCGACAAGCTCGCAATGACGGGCTTCGACAAGCTGGGCGAGCCGCCCAGCAGCAGATCCTCCGAACCAAAGTCGGCGACCACGATGTCTTCGTCACGCCACAACAGAACGTCGTGGCCGCCGCAACTCTGCTGGACACGCTCCAGTTTGGGCCGGACCATCAGGCCACACCAACCATCGCCAAGATCAAGGCGATGATTACTGCTGCCGCCTGCCAACAGCAAGAACAGTCAGGCAACACTCACATACCGACCCGTCGGACGGGCTCTCCAGCAGCGGAGTCATCTGCATCCGCACGACGACGGGCAGCCGGCTCCACCCGGCAGCATGAAGAATCCCGCCAAACAACACTCGGCAATACCAACTACGACAACCGGCGGCGTCACCAGTACGACCGCCGACCCAATCAAGACCTCCGATTGCGGTTACAACGCGATCTCCGCCACACCCTAAGGGCCCGGCGCGAAGAACGCGAAGAAGACGAACGCCGCCGGCTGGAGGATGAACACGAGCGCTTCGGTCTCCATTATGAGCGGCTACACCGCCAAAACCGAAGCCCGAGTCCTCACGATAATGAAGGCATTCCAACCTTTACTCGGGAGTTACAGGACGTCCGATGGCCAGTCGGCTTTAAGCCTACCGGAATTGAAAAGTACGACGGCAAGACCAACCCAGAGTCCTGGCTCACCGTTTACGTCCTAGCAGTTCAAGCTGCTGGGGGCGACAGCAGAGCCATGGCTAACTACCTCCCAGTCGCGTTATCCGACTCGGCGAGGACATGGCTGACAGGCCTCCCAAGGCGGTCGATCGGTTCCTGGGGACAACTCAGGGAGCGGTTCATCGCAAACTTCCAGGGGACCTACGAGAGACCGGCTTCCGAGCACGACCTCTACCAACTGCATCAGAAAAAGAACGAGTCTCTACGGGAATTCATCAAAAGGTTTTCCGAGAAGCGCAATCAAATCCCAAGCATCAAGGACGAGGTCGTCATCGCCGCCTTCCGCAAGGGAGTAAAAGACGCCCCGCTCATCGCGAAGTTCACTCGGAAGCCACCATCCACCGTCCGGACTCTCTTCGACATGGCCAACAAATACGCCGACTCAGCTGAAGCCGTCGCAGAGGCCTTCGACAAGAAGAAGGAGCCCCGACAAAAAGACAACAGAGCAAAAGCCGACAACGAGCCACCTCAGAACAAGCCTGGCAGCCGCAAGCGGAAGTCAGACAACGAGGTGGCTAACATGGAGCGCAGTCGGTCGCGGCCCCAGCGGAACAACGACTACCAGAAAGTCATGAGCGGGCCTTGCCCCTTTCACCCCAAGGGCCGGCACGCGGCCAAAGACTGCCACATGCTCAAGAAGTTTGCCTCCGAGCAGGCTTCATCATCTGCCGTCGGCGACAAGGACAAGGACAAGCCAGACTCGGGTCCGGCTGATGACTTCCAGGACCCCCAAGCCGAACTCAACCACATCTTCGGGGGGCCACTCGCGTACGAATCCAAGCGCAAGCAGAAGCTATCAGCGCGGGATATTAACGCGGTCTCCACAACGGATACCCCCCAATACCTGCGCTGGTCAGAGATGGCTATCACCTTCAACCGCGCGGATCACCCAGATCGGGTTTCCCACCCGGGACGATACCCACTCGTCCTAGACCCGATCGTCAAAAATATTAGGCTGAAGAAAACCCTCATCGACGGAGGCAGTGCGCTCAACATCCTGTTCGCCAAGACTTTGGACGAGATGAGAATTCCTCGTTCAGAACTACGGCCGAGCACCGCGCCCTTCCATGGGATAATCCCCGGCTTGTCATCAACCCCACTCGGGCAGATAACCTTGCCGGTGACCTTCGGCACGCGGGACAACTTCCGCACAGAAAACATCTCCTTCGAGGTCGCCGACTTCGAGACCGCGTATCACGCGATACTCGGACGACCGGCCCTCGCCAAATTCATGGCGATACCGCACTACACATACATGGTGCTGAAGATGCCCGGGCCAGCAGGAGTCCTCTCTCTCCGCAGCGACGCTAAGCAAGCCTTCACCTGCGACAAGGAGAGTTGCGAGCTGGCTCAAACACAAGAAGCGGCAGTCGGGCGCGACAGCATCCGGCAAGCCGCTACATCTGAAGTCGATCAAGATCCAGCTCCGGCGAAAAAAGCGGCGAAGTCGGGAATTTCAGCGGACTCTGACACGAAGAAGATCCCCCTGGACCCTTCCGACCCCTCCAAGACTGCCTTAGTCGGGACCGGACTCGACCCCAAATAGGAAGACGCGCTCGTCACCTTCCTCCAAGCCAACAAAGATATCTTCGCGTGGAAACCGTCCGACATGCCGGGCGTACCAAGGGAGGTGATCGAGCATGCCCTACACGTAAAGCCAGACGCCAAGCCGGTCAAACAACGGCTGCGGCGCTTCGCTCAAGACCGCAAGGATGCTATCCGGGAGGAAATCACCAAGCTCCTCGCAGCCGGCTTCATCAAGGAAGTCTACCACCCGGACTGGCTGGCCAACCCAGTCCTGGTCCGGAAGAAAAACGGTAAATGGCGCATGTGCGTCGACTACACCGACCTCAACAAAGCGTGCCCCAAGGACCCATTTGGTCTTCCCAGGATAGATCAGGTGGTTGACTCCACGGCGGGGTGCGACCTACTCAGTTTTCTCGACTGTTATTCGGGATATCATCAAATTAGCTTGAGGGAACAAGACTGTTTAAAAACATCTTTCATCACGCCGTTTGGAGCGTATTGCTATATCACAATGCCGTTTTCGGACTGGAAAACGCAGGCGCAACCTACCAAAGGCTATTCAGCGGTGTCTGCACACTCAGATCGGGCGCAACGTGGAAGCCTCGTCGACGATGTGGTGATCAAGTCTAAATCCAGACAAGACCTCATTGCCGACTTGGAAGAAACCTTCCAAAACCTTCGAAGATTCAAGATGAAGTTGAACCCGGACAAGTGCACCTTCGGGGTGCCGTCTGGGAAGTTACTCGGCTTCATCGTCTCGCACCGCGGCATCGAGGCTAACCCGGAGAAAGTCAACGCCATCAAGAACATGGCGCCCCCGACCAACCTCAAAGACATCCAGAAGCTGACAGGCTGCATGGCGGCACTCAGTCGGTTTATCTCCCGACTGGGCGAACGGGGCATGCCCTTCTTCAAGCTCCTCAAAAAGGCGGACACCTTTCAGTGGACCCCGGAAGCCCAGCAAGCCTTCGAAGACTTCAAAAAATTCCTCACATCACCCCTTTGCTAGCGTCACCCTTGCCCCAGGAACCACTAATGCTTTATCTGGCGGCAACAACACAGGTAGTCAGCACGGTGCTGGTAGTGGAGCGATCCGAACAGGGTCATCTTCAAAAAATACAACGGCCAATCTACTTCGTCAGCGAGGTCCTTGCCGACTCCAAAACAAGATACCCGCAGGTCCAGAAGCTGCTATACGGCCTACTCATCACAGTCCGAAAGCTGGTGCACTACTTTCAAGCACATCAAGTCACGGTGGTCACAGCGTTTCCACTCGGGGATGTCCTTCATAATCGCGAGGCCACCGGCCGGATCGCTAAATGGGCACTCGAGTTGATGGCGTTTGACATCACCTTTCAGCCACGGACAGCTATCAAATCTCAAGCTCTAGCCGATTTCGTGGCCGAGTGGACAGAAGTTCAACTCCCAACACCAACAACAAAGCTAGAGTACTGGACAATGTACTTCGACGGCTCCCTACGGATCGGCGGTGCCGGGGCTGGAGTCATACTGACGTCCCCCACTGGCGAAAAGTTGAAGTACGTACTACAGATCCACTTCCCGGCTTCCCACAACGTCGCCGAGTACGAGGCTCTTATTCACGGGCTCCGCATCGCCATATCACTCGGCATACGTCGACTGGTTGTGCGCGGAGACTCCCAACTCGTGGTCAACCAAGTCATGAAAGACTGGACCTGTCTCGACGACACAATGGCGGCATACTGTCAGGAGGTCCGCAAGTTGGAAAACAAGTTCGACGGGCCGGAAATCACGCACGTCCTGCGTCAATACAACGACGCGGCCGATGAGCTGGCAAACATGGGATCCAAGCGAGAAGCGGTTCCGACTGGAATCTTTGTCGAGCAACTTATGGAGCCATCAGTCAAGAAGAAACCGGCACAAGAGCAGTCGGGAGGCGAGCCTACCCCGACCACCGACGAAGTGCTGCACATATGTCAAGACTGGAGGGGTCCTGTTCTCAAATTCCTCCTGGACGATGAACTCCCAGAAGATCGCAATCAAGCCGAGCAAATCAAGCGTCGAAGCAAAAGCTTCCTGCTAGTCGGAGAAGACCTGTACCGAAGGAGCGCATCCGGTGTCCTCATGCGCTGTGTCACCACCAAGGAAGGCAAGCAGATCCTGCATTCAATCCACTCGGGCATATGTGGCAACCACGCTGCATCCAGGACGTTAGTCGGAAAAGCTTACCGGCAGGGATTCTTCTGGCCCACCGCAGTCACAGACGCCAAAGATATCGTTCGCAAGTGCGAGGGTTGCCAGTTCTTCGCAAGACAGACAAATCTTCCCGCCCAGGAACTCCAGACTATCCCTATCTCTTGGCCATTCGCAGTATGGGGGCTCGACATGGTCGGGCCATTCAAGAAAGCGCCAGGAGGGTTCACGCATTTATTCGTCGTAGTCGATAAATTCACCAAGTGGATTGAGGCTAAACCTGTCGCAACAATCACAGCGGCACGAGCAAAGGACTTCATCTTGAGTATACTATACCGGTTCGGGGTCCCTAACCGCATCATAACCGACAACGGCACTCAGTTCGCGGCAGGCCTATTCCAAGATTTCTGCGACGACTTCGGCATCAAGATCTGCTATGCGTCTGTGGCACACCCACGGAGCAACGGGCAGGTTGAGCGAGCCAACGGCATGGTCTTACAAGGCATCAAGGCCAGGATATACGACCGACTACAACCATATGCGGGTCGGTGGGTACAAGAACTACCATCCGTTCTCTGGTCTCTCAGAACCACGGTTAGTCGGGCAACAGGGCAATCCCCTTTCTTCTTGGTCTACGGTACTGAGGCCATGCTACCAACCGAGATACAGTTCGGCTCTCCGCTAGTCCGGGCTTACTCCGAAGACGATTCCAACAGCACCCGACTGATCGAATTAGATCAGCTGGAAGAAGCAAGAGACGCCGCAACAATCCAGTCGGCAAGGTATCTTCAAGGCCTGCGTCGCTACCACAATCGCAATGTCCGTGGCCGCGCCTTCTTGGTCGGGGATCTCGTTCTAAGGAGGATACAAACCACCAAGGACAGGCATAAACTATCCCCCATCTGGGAAGGGCCGTTCATTATAGCCGAGGTCACGCGGCCAGGCGCCTACCGACTGAAGACCAAAGACGGCGTCCTCATCACCAACTCATGGAATATAGAACAGCTACGTCCTTTCTATACCTGAGTCTTATTTTTTCCATGTGTACAGTTTTTCCTGACTCACTACGCCGCTTGTTCCAATCAAGTAGTGAGTCGGGGGCTGCATGTATATATGTGTTCTGTCAATAACATACAAGCTTATCTCACCTCGGTTATGAAGCCTTGCCACGACTGATGCGTTCGCCCGAGTATAGCATCTTCCTCTGAACGATTTTTATCAAGTTCTATCGAACTAACTCGGTGCATGCTACATGGTCGGGTAAAGCTAATGACAACCGAATAATAAGTTTGGCGGCACGACACATATATTCGCACATGATCGAATACGAAAGCATATGTATACACCGACTACGAAATATATTGCCTTTACAGACCCAGGTCTCGGGTAATCGCTTCAGCAGTCGGCTTCGCCTGTGAGATCAGCTCCAGCGCTTCCTCGGGCGTCGTCTCCTCGGAAAATCCCTCCCCGATGGCCTCAATGTCCGCCCTCGGGTAGATGGACTTGGTCATTGCTAGGGTCTGGGCCACGCCGGCGGCAACCCGCTCGTCCGAGTACCTTTTCAGGGCACTCGGCGCGTCCTCGAGACGCCCCATTATTTGAGGAATTCTGCTACAGCTGGTCCCCACTGAGCGGGGATCCACAAGGTCAAGGAGCCCCTTCACGGACCCGACGAGGGCCTCCCGTGACTCCCTGATTGACTCTATCTCCTCCGTGTAGAACCGATACTGGGCCTGGACGTTGGTTCTCATGCCTGCCCAGATCGGCCGGCGAGTAAGGCTTGTCAGGATCGGCTACACACAGGGTGAATAATGTATTGGCTGAGATCACAGTCGGGTTGAGGACTTACTTTCGTAGTCGGCCTCCCACCCGGCCACGGTCTTCTCCAGTTCGGCCTTCTCCTTACCGAGCTCGACGACGGCCTTCTCCAACTCGGACTTCTCCCGCTCATGCTCGGTGTTGGCTTTTGTCAGGTCGGCCTTGACTCTTTCAAGCTCGGCCTTGGCTTCTTCGGCCTCCTTCAGCTGCGACTCCCTCTCCGCTTCGAGGTCTGCACCGCAGATTAGCCAAGAGCTCAATCGCGCAGTCATGACACCACCAAGCAGTCGGATCGACGTAGTTGGATGATTACACCAACGGTCCAGTCGGGGAGATATGCTCGAGGATTTTACCTCTGATCTTCTCGGCTAGGGCCCATGTCTCAGCCCTGAGCTGATCAGCGCCGCTCTTCAGCCAGGCCTCCCTCCTCGTGTGACGCGCCTCCATCTCGGCCTTCAATGCCCGGAGCTGTTGTAATTCCGCGAGGTGGGGAGCCATCTCGACCAGGATCTCTGTCATCGCCTCATTGCGGTCGACGAGCTTCTGCTCAGGACAAGGAACAAACCGACGACAGAGTCAAACATCAAGACAAGAAGATTGCTGGAGCTTCACTACAAGAATCATACCGCGACCCCTTGGGACCCGTTGATGGCGGCACGAAGCAGGCTCTCGCGCTCTCTCCTTGCGACGACTTCATCGAGTCTGAAGCTTTTCATAGTGCCGTCGCGAGTGGCCCACGAGAAGATCCGGGGCATCACACGTGGGGGAGCTTCGATCCGAGGCAAATGTGGGATCTCCGGTGGCGGGGCAACGGCGACGATGGCGGTGACGATAACCATGATGGCGACGGGGTCCTGGCCTCGGCGTCACCTCCCCCTACAACACTGGGGACCGGCTCGGGGGATCCGTCCCCCGCTTCCGCGACGTATGGTGCCTCGGGGCTGGGGCCTCAGTTTCAACAGCCACCTCTCGGTCGAGTGGCGGTAGTGGCCCTGTAGTCGGAGCCACCTCGGTTTCAGCGACCGGGCTGGCCGCCGGCTTAGCAGGTGTGTTCGCTGCCGCTGACTCGGCTGGGACGGGGCTCGTCAAGCAGGGCAGATGGGTTGACCTTTTTGAGGTCGATATCAGCCCGCTTCCTGCACAACGAAGCAAGACATCAGGACTGTATTTTAACATACAACGACTACAGAATGCTCGGAGTAGCGCACCTCTTGGAAAACTTCAGCTTCCTGCTAGCGTGTCCGCTCCCCGGCGAAGCGCTAGCATCGGCACTCGCCCCGGACGGTGTCGCCGACGGCAGAGGCATATCGGCTTGAGTCGGCCTCGACTCTGGTACGGTTGGTTCGGGTTCCTTCGCCCCAATCGGCCTCTGCTCTGGTTGGCCCCTTGGCGGCGCTGTTGCTGAGCACGACAACGTCGAGCCCAAGCCAGCTGCTCTCAGCCTGGGACTCGACCGCGTGGGCGTTGTGGCAGCGGTATCCTTTATCTTCAAGCTACCGCTCGCGGCCCGCGCTGTCATGGCCCCCTCGCCCCCGATATAAAATTGGCTTCTTCCCCGCTCTCTTGGAGTCGGGTTGGGCATCAGAGGGACTCCTTGGCCTCTTCTTCGACGCAACCGCAGACAATGGACGAGAATCTTCATCAAATTCCTATGCCACTACAATCAAGTCGACAAGATACAATCATCGTTCCACAGGCGTTCACCACAGAAGAAAGTAGAAGGTTACCTTGGTCCGCGGCCGGATGAAGCTATAGGCAGCAACTCGGCGGTTATCATCTTCGGTGGCAACGACCCCTTCGGAGAAGTAGCCGAACAAGGTATCAGTAACTGCCCCCTTGTCCGCTGTCTCGCTGCTCACCCGGTCGGGATCTTGTTTACCTCTGAAGGCCCAGCCGAAGGCGCTTCTCAGCTTCAGCGGCTGGACGCGCCTCGTCAGGAAACGACGAGCCACCCAGGGCCCGGTCAAGCCGGCCTTCTTGAGGTCATCTATCTTCGTCAGCAATATGTGTGCCTGGCCCAGTTCTTCAAAGGTTGGCTCCGAAGACCAGCTTGGCAACACCACCGGCGGCATACCAGTAAACGGGCGCAAGGAAGGAGCCAGATCGGCACAGTAAAACCACTCCTTGTGCCAGCCCTTCAGAGAAGATTTCAAGGGCAAATCGATATATGTTTTCTTCCCATCATTCCTTAGTTGAAGACCAGCCCCCCAATCACACTGATATTACTCTTGGAAGGCTGGGGCTTGACATGGAACAAGTGCCGGAAGAGGATGAAATGGGGCTCAACACCCAGAAAGCACTCACAAAGAGTAACGAATATGGAGATCTGAAGGATCGAGTTGGGATTTAAATGCACCAACTCCAGCCCGTAGAAATCAAGGATGCGGCGGAAGAAATCAGACGACGGAAGACACAAGCCCCGATCAAAGAAAGAGGCGAAAACTACCGTTTCACCAGGCCGGGGGTTGGGATTCATCCCTCGCCGACCGCCAACGGATCACTTCTTGGCTGGGCAACTTCAGCTCGCTCTCCAACCGTCTCAGCTTCACCGAGCCGCAATCCGAGATTGGCCAAGAACTCCCTGGCGCACCCGCAGGATTCGTCGCTTTCGGCATGACTGGAGGTGGTGAGATTTGGGGGAAAGCAAATCGGGGGCTTGGAATAAACGAGGAGGATTGAAATCGCCCGAGTCCGGGTGGGGAACGGCTGCTGCTAACCCTAGCCGGGCGGGAGGCGAAAAGCTAGGCGCGAAGGTGGAAGATGAAGAGATTGGTTGCTTTGGGGATGACGATGGAATCTTTTTCTCTCTCCCCATCCTTTTATAGCCTATACCGACTAGATGGGCCCAGGCCTGCACAGTTGGTATTGGGCTGACAAGACATGAGTTCCTACAGTAGCATGCTCCTTGTGGGCCGCCCGCAGGCTGAGTTGAAATTATAGCGCTGATGCTACTAACAGGAGCCGATAAGGTAAACAGATATGCTTCATGAGAGCCTTATTGCTAAACAAATATGTTTGGGTATCTGTTTTATCCACCAGGTCTCGAGGATATATCCTTACAAGGATCACAAGCTGGTCTTCATTAAAATTGGGGATGCAGGTATCTCTCTCGAGTACACCTAACCACGCAATGGATTTATTTTTCATAAAGTGGTACTCGGCCGACATGTGTGGCCACCAGTTGCCATGAGCAACGTTATTCCAGCCGACATGACGCTGAAGAGTCTAACTTTCGAGTAGTGCATTACTCGGGAGAGACTATAAATCTTCATTCCCGCTGACATGACGCGGATGAGTCTAACTTCTGGGTGGGACGCCACTCGGGAAAGACTATAAACACCCCTTTCCAGCTGACATGACGCTGAAGAGTCCCATATACGAGTAGTATCCTACTCGGCAAGACTATAAATTATATTCCGGTTGACATGATACCGAAGAGTCTCATATACCAGTAGTAATCTACTCGGGAAAGACTTCCAGGTTAAAGATCTTTGACTTTATGTTTAATTGTCTTCACAATTAAGCACAAAGTCGGGGGCTACACCTAATAGGTGCGCCTATTCGGCGCACACTATTCATATATTTACATGAAGCCCTTCATAGCCTCGCTGCCACCTGACATGAAGCAGGACTCGGGAAGACTTACTCGGACAAAGAGTACTCGGGAGCATCGCACTCGGGTAACCTTCACCGTGGAGGAAGAGCACTCGGCATCAGCTGTGACTCAACTATGAAGGTCTCAGGGGCTACTGTGGGAGCCATGGGCCCCGGGTACCTCACTACAAGCACATGGGCCACTCGGATAGAGGATGGGCCAGATCATGTAATTAGAGATAAGATAGCACCCGGCAGGCTGTGCCTTGTACAATAAGGAAACATAGCCTTAGTCGGATAGGATTCTATCTCTAATAAGGAAATCCCTTGGTCGTATCCGACTGGGATCCTTACCGTGTATCCCTGTCCCCTAGTATATAAAGGGAGGCAGGGCGCCCTATGAGGGCAACAGAGATCGTTGATCACAAATCCACCTCAGAGGAATAACACCTCAACTGGACGTAGGGTATTACCTCACCTTGAGGGCCTGAACCAGTATAATTCCCTCGTGTTCCTCTGCAATCCACCGAATTCCAGTTCGCCGAGTACCCCCATAGTATTATTGCCGGTGCAAAGCATCGACAAGGTACCCGGGGCCCAAGGCCTCCACAGTAGCCCCTGAGACCTTCATAGTTGAGTCACAGCTGATGCCAAGTGCTCATCCTCCACGGTGAAGTTTGCTCGAGTGCATTGCTCCTGAGTACTCTTTGTTCGAGTGCTTCTTCTCTTGAGTCCTGCTTCATGTCAGCTGGCAGCGAGGCTATCAAGGGCTCCATGTAGAAGTATGAATAGTGTGCACCGAATAGGCGCACCTATTAGGTGTAGCCCCCGACTTTGTGCTTAATTGTGAAACAATTAAACATAAAGTCAAAGATCTTTAACCTTGTAGTCTTTCCCGAGTAGTATACTACTGGTATATGAGACTCTTCGGTATCATGTCAACCGGAAATAATTTATAGTCTTTCCCGAGTAGCATGCCACTTGTATATGAGACTCTTCAGCTTCATGTCAGCTGGAAAAGGTATTTATAGTCTTTCCCGAGTGGCGTCCTACTTGGAAGTTAGACTCTTCAACGTTATGTCGGCTAGAAAAATATTTGCTCATGGCAAATGTTGGCCAAGCATGTAGGCTGAGTAGCACTTTATGAATTCCAAACCAATATGTTGTCAGGTGTACCTGAGAGATACCTACATCCCCAATTTTAATGAAGACCAGGTTGTGACCCTTATAAGGATATATCCTCAATACCTGGTGGATAATATAGATACCTGAACACATATGTTCAGCAAATAGGCTTTCATGAAGCATATCTGTTTACCTCATCGGTTCCTATTGGTAGCACCAGCACCATGATTTTAACACAGCCAGTGAGTGGCCCACATTGAGCGTGCTACTGTAGAAACTCATATCTTGGTGTCCTAGTACCGACTTTGTTAGCCCAAGCCCATGAATCGGTACAGGCTCTATAAAGGCGGGGAGAGAGAGAAAAGATTCCCTCATCTTCTCCAATCCACCAATCGTTTCGTCTTCCAGCCTCCGCGCTGAAATTTTGCCTCCCGCCTCGCTAGGGTTCACCATTGCTTGCTCTTTCCCATTGAAACTTAGGCGATCCTGCTTCTCTGCGTGCATTCCGAACGTCCAGCAACATTTTCCCTAAATCTTCTTGCCCTTAACCATGCCGAGGGCTTCAGATTTCCTAGAGGCGTCGGATGAGGTCTGGCCGACATTGGATTGCGGGCTGACTAAACTAAAGCATCTGGAGAGATTGTTGCGACTATAGAGCCACGATGTCATCAATTGGTGTCCGGCTGAAGGTGAATCGGTTTCGAAGCCCCAGGCCGGTGAGACTGTCATTTTCGCCTCTTTTTTCGACTGGGGTCTTTCTCTTCTATCTTCTGACTTTCTCCACCAGCTTCTTGCCTTCTATGAACTTGAGTTGGTGAATCTGAAACCCAACTTGATTTTGCAAATCTCTATATTTGCAAGTCTTTGTGAGTGTTTCCTGGGTGTGGAACCCCATTTGAATCTATTTAGACATCTGTTCCACATCAAGCCCTAGCCCTCCAAAAGCAAGGTCCAGCTGATTTGGGGAGCCGGTATCCAGCTGAGGAGCAAAATGAAGAGGATTGATATCAATATTCCCCTGAAGTCTTCTCTCAAAGGCTAGCATAGAGAGTGGTTTTACTGTTCTGATCTTGAACCCAGCCTCCATCCTTTTACTGGTTTGCCTCCGGCGGTTGTGCCCAACTGGTCATCTTTGCCCAGCTTTGAAGAAATGGGCTAGGTCTATATATTGGTTGACAAGATTGACAAGTTGAAGAGAGCCGGGTTGACTGGTCCATGGGTGGCCAGACGTTTCTTGACTCGGCGCATTAGGCCGCTGAATTTGAGGTATCACTTCGGCTAGAACTACAAGGGCAGAGGTGATCCCAACCGGGAGTATCTTGATCTGATGGACAAGCACAAGGTGACCGACATCCTACTGGATTACTTCGCCAGTGGGGTGGTCGAAACTGAAGACTCAAAGTGGTCTGTAGCGGCTTACAGTCTGAAGAGGCCGCGTCCAAAGGTAACTCTCTCTGATGTTAACTTGTTGTCCATCTGTGATGAATGCTTGTAGATATATGCCCAGGATTGCTCCGCAATGTGTAATATATTTTGTTGAACTGCTTGTAGTCATGTGAGGAGTTCGATGAAGACTCCCAAACTTTGTCGGCCATTAAGTCTAAGAAGAGGCCGTTAAGTCCTTCTGCTGCCCAGCCCGACTCCAAGAGAACGGGGAAGAAGCCTGTTGAAGACCAGGGCAAGAAGACATTCAGCAGGCCGATTACCGCAACTGGGAGTCTGAAAAATCAAAGACACCACCAGCATAGCTCCCAGGCCACCGAGTCCCAGACCGGTACCAGCGTAGTCAGGCTCAGCAACATCGAGCCCAAGAAGAGTGCCGCCGAGTACAAGGTCGGGTCAAGCGCCGCCAGGCTCAGCAACATCGAGCCCAAGGATGGCGCTGCCGAGTACCCTAGCACCCTAGCCGACCGCTCCAGGAGCTGGGCCGACTAGGACTAAAACGCCACCGCCGACTGCCGCACTATCTAGCCCGACAGCCGGTAGTCCTCCAGTGCCGACACTAGGAGCCCCCGGGTGGAGGTTCAAATTCTCCAAGAGGTATGTGACTTTGAATCTTCTAGAAGTCTTGTTCAGCATTGTGGTGTGTTGATACTTAGCTCTTCGTGCAGGAAACGGGCCAATATTGATCTCAAGGAGACCACACCGGCTGCTCCTGCTGTCGAGCCGGCCCCAGCCGAGCCAGCGCCAACAAGTGCGTCTGCCGAGCCGGTGACCACCCCAGTCGCTGAGACCGAGGTTGTCCCGATTGCAGGGCTGCTAACACCGGCTGACCAAGGGGCAGATATTGAAGCTGCTACCCCAGCCCCCGAGCAGATCCTTGAAGCCCCAGCAGCCGCTGAGTCGGGGGCCAGGACCTTGTCGCCATCCGTGTCGTCGTCATCGTCAGAGGAAGCGGACCTTCCCAGGCTTGAAGCTCCTCCCCGCAAGTTCCCAAGAACCTTCCACTAGGTGACTCCTAAGGGGACTACAAAGAGTTATGAACATGACGAAGTGGCGGCGGAGAGGGAGCGCGAGGTAAGTCTTCGTATCACAATTGCTGCATCCCGGGGGGTCCAGGTATGTAGCGAGTCTTGCAATGTTGAGTCCCCGACGATTTCCTTTGTCTCTAGTGTTCCGCCGACTGACTCTACTTTGCTCTGTTTTTCCCCGAGCAGAAAATTGTAAACCGCTCGGAGAGGATGAATGAGGTCCTAACCCAGCTTGCCCCCCAACTCTAGCGATTAGGCCAGCTCCAGACCTCGGAGACCGAATTGGAGCGGTCGAGCCAGGAGAGGGAGACTTGGCTGAGGGGGTCGTTGACCAGCTCAGGGATGAGAACTGGGCTCTGGCCAAGAAGATTGGAAGTAAGTCTTCCGTATTTGTCTTCCCGACTAAATCCCATGCATATTTCTCCAACTTTATTGTTTCCCGACTACACAGTTGCATCCTAACTGCAATCTCGGGTTCTTGACCATTCTGATGTGCAGCCCTCGAAGCTGAGGTGAAGACCCAAATAGAGGGGGAATCCAAGCTGAAGGAGGCCGAGAAGGCCAAAGCCGAACTCGAGAAAGACAAGGCCAAGCTGGAAAGGGCCAAGGTCAAACTCGAGAAGGAAAAGACCGAACTGGAGAAGGCCAAAGCCAAGGTGGAGGCCGACTACGAAAGTGAGTCCTCACTCTGACAAAGACCTTGCCCAATCCTTTGATAACTCTGATTGCTGTTTTAGCTGGCAAGTTTACTTGCCAATGAATCTGAGCAGCTACAAGGGCCAACGTGCAAACCTAGTTTAGAGCCTTTGTAGAGGAGATCAAGGTCGTCAAGGAGTCATGGGAGATTCTTGCCGAGTCCATGAAAGGGCGCCTTGACGTGATGGATCCTCATTGTGTGGGAACCAGCTCCAACACGGTGTCCTAGGTGCAGGCGTGCCTTAATGAAGCACCAAGTATCCTGAAGAGGTATTCGGATGAGCATGTTGTTGTCAGCGTGGCCCAGACCCTAGCAATGACCAAGTCGATCTACCCCAGGGCAGATCTTGAGGCTATCAGGGAGGGTATCGCCGAGGAGACGACACCTAAGGAGGCGCTAGAACTGATAACCTAGGCGAGGCCGAGTGTAGAGGTGATCACTTGAGACCTGGGTATGTAAGAACAATCCATCATGCAGTTGGTGTGTATAAAGTCTTGTAAAGACATGTGTAAATATATGTGCAATGCCGCCAAGCTTGGAGTTTTTACTTAGTTATCATTAGCTTTACCCAACTATATAGTCTACGCCGAGTTAGTCTATAGGAACTTAATAAAATCGTTCACCGCAGAAGGCTGTACTCAGGCAAACATGACAAAGTCGTTGCAAAACTTCATAACTTAAGTAAAACAGGCTCGTATATTATGGACAAAGCACATATAATACATGCAGCCCCTGACTCACTACTCAGTTGGAACAAGCAGCGTAGTGAGTCAGAGAAGAACTGTACACATGGTGGAATATAAAACTCAAGTATAGAAAGGATGTAGCTGTTCTAGATTCCATGAGTTGCTGATGAGGGCACCATCTTCGGTCTTCAGTTGGTAGGCGCCTAGCCGTGTGACCTCGGTGATAATGAATGGTGCTTCCCATATTGGGGATAGTTTATGCCTGTCTTTGGTGGTTTGTATTTTTCTCAAGACGAGATCCCCGACCAAACAGGCATGGCCACAAACATTGCGATTGTGGTAACGACTTAGGCCTTGAAGATACCTTGCCTACTGGATTATTGCGATGTCCCTTGCTTCTTCCAACTGATCTAGTTCGACCAATCGGGTATTGTTAGATGTGTCTTCTGAGTAGGCCCGAACTCATGGAGAGCCAAACTCTAACTCGGTTGGTAGCACAGCCTTGGTACCATAGACCAGAAAGAAAGGGGATTGCCCTGTTGCCCGACTAACCATGGTTCTAAGAGACTAGAGAATGGATGGGAGTTCTTGTATCCACCGGCCCCCGTATGGTTGTAGTCGGTCGAATATCCTTGCCTTGATGCCTTGTAAGACCATGCCATTGGCACGCTCAACCTACCCATTGCTCCATGGGTGTGCCACAGATGCATAACAGATCTTGATGCCGAAGTCATCACAGAAATCTTTAAATACGCCGCCCGTGAACTGAGTACCGTTGTCCGTTATGATGCGGTTAGGAACCCCGAATCGGTATAATATACTCAAGATGAAGTTCTTTGCTCTTGCCGCTGTTGTGGTAGCAACGGGTTTTGCCTCAATCCACTTGGTGAATTTATCCACTGTGACGAACAAGTGTGTGAACCCTCCTGGCGCTTTCTTGAACCATGTCAAGCCCCCATACTGCAAAGGGCCAAGAGATTGGGATGGTTTGGACTTCTTGGGCTAGGAGATTTGTTTGTCTTGCATAGAACTGACAACCCTCGCATGTGTGAAAAATGTCTTTAGCGTCTGTTACTGCTGTTGGCCAAAAAAATCCCTGCCGGTAAGCCTTTCCAACTAACATCCTGGATGCGGCGTGGTTGCCACATATGCCCGTGTGGATCGATTGCAGAATCTGCTTGCCCTCCTTGGTTGTGATGCAGCGCATGAGGACACCGGATGCACTTCTTCGGTTCAGGTCTTCTCTGACTACTAGGAAACTTTTGCTTTGACGTTTGATTTGTTCGGCTTGAATGCGATCTTCTGGGAGTTCATTGTCTAGGAGGAATTTGAGAACAGGAGTCCGTCAATCTTGGGATATGATCAGTACTTCATCTGTTGCCGGGGTAGGTTCAGCCTCTGACTGCTCTGGCACTGGTTTCTTCTTGACTGACGGCTCCATTAGTTGCTCGACAAAGATCCCAGTCGGGACCACTTCTCGCTTGGATCCCATGTTTGCCGTGACTCTGCGTGCGGTTGACTTGAGCTAGCTGCCCGGCGTCGTGCTGATGCAGACGAGACTGCCGCTGGAGAACCCGACCAGTTTGTCGGTACAAGTGTGTCGCCCAACTGTTGCTACTGCTGACATGCAGTAGCTGTAATCATCGCCTTGATTCTGGCTATAGTTGGGGTGGCCTGATGATCAGGCCCGAGTTGGAGTGTATCCAGCAGGGTTGCAACGGCCACGACGTTCTGCTGAGGCATGATGAAGATGTCATGGTTGTTGACTCGAGTTTGGAGGATTTGTTGCTGAGTGGTTCGCCCAGCCCTGTGTAGCTCGTTGTTGCGAGCCTCATGTTCGGATTCCTCCTGTTGCCGTAGTCGACGGGCCTCCTCTTCCTGCTCCTGTTGTACTTGGCGCACCTCCAGCAGAGGGGTTGATGCCATGAAGATTTCTCGGGGAAAAAGGAAATTCGCCAGACTGGTGTCCAAATTGGTGTTCAAACCATTGTCCAACTTGGAGTCAGAATCCGAGTAGTTGATCGGAGTAAGGACGACTCCGACCTCCCTAGATCCAATCTGGAGCGGTTCTGAGACATGTCCAAACTGAACCGTAGGGGATTGGGTCTGCCACGTGGGATGTAGATCCGCGGCGTTACTGAGTCCGCATGGGAGATTGACAATCTCTCCCCTTCCTAGCCCGACCTGGGCTGGCTCGAGGCCTAGCACGAGTCGGACGCCGAAGGAGAGAGTTATCTTGAGACCCGGGCAGGTGGTAGATCGCCGCAGCAAATTGACGAGGGTGGCAGCAGCGTCTTGTGGGCCGACTGGCGCGGAGTCGGCTGGTTCCTCGGTCGGTTGGATCAGGTCTGCGTCAGCCAAGGTGAGATTGCCAATCTAGTCGGCGACGAAATCGAGGCTTCTGAATGAGATTATATCTCTAGGGGAGAATTTGTCGCCGTCAACTCTGGTTGCTAGATCCATCGAGCTTGTAGATGTAGATCTCGCCGAAGCCCCTACCTGGCGCGCCAACTGTCGATGTTTTACACCGGCAATATGAATATAGGGCTACTCGTCGGATCGAAACTTGGTGGATTGCAAAGGAACATGGGGGGTTTATACTGGTTTAGGCCCTCGATATGAGGTAATACCCTATGTCCTATTGTGGTGTATTCCTTTGAGGATATATGTTTGCTTCTATGAGCTTATGCCCTCAGGGGGCGCCCTGCCTCCCCTTATATACTGGGGGACAGGGGTACAAGGTAGGAGTCCCAGCTGGATTAGAGCCAAGGGATCTTCTCTTAGAGATATAATCTACCCGACTAGGACTATATATTCCTTATTGTACAAGGCAAAGTCTGCCAGGTTCTATCATATCTTTAATTACAAGGCTAGGCCCATTCTCTATCCGAGTGGCCCATATGCTTGTGATGAGGTACCCGGGGCCCATGGCCTCCACAACATGAGAAGGGGAAAAGCCATAGGGTTCATGGAAGACGAACAAGGCACGGTGTGGAATGGAAATCATATCTGTGTTCCCGACATGCCCAAGCTGAAGAGACTTATACTACAAGAAGCGCACCAGAACCCATACTTGATCCACCCCGGCAGCACTAAGATGTACCATGATCTAAAAGAGAAGTATTGGTGGGTCAGCATCAAACAAGAGAAAGCAAAGTTCGTGGCAATTTGCGATGTATGCCAGCGAGTCAAAGTTGAGTATCAGAGGCTAGCAGGGTTACTCCAACTCTTAAAGGTGCCAGAATGGAAGTGGGAAGAGATAGGGATGAACCTTATCACTGGACTTCCCCGAACTCAAGGAGGGTATGACTCGATATGGGTAGCCGTGGATAGATTGACCAAGGTAGCAAATTTCATTCTGGTCAAGACAACTTACTCTGGTAGTAAGCTGGCAGAGCTATATTTTGCCAGGATAGTGTGTTATCATGGTGTCCCCAAAAAGATTGTGTCCGATCGTGGTAGCCAGTTCATGTCGAAGTTCTAGCAGAAACTACAGGAAGAGATGGGCACGCGTCTGAACTTCAGTATAGCATATCACCCCTAGACCGACGGTCAGATAGAGAGGATCAACCAGATACTTGAGGATATGCTCCAAGCATATGTTCTGGATTTTGGCAAGACTTGGGATAAGAGCCTTCCTTACACTAAGTTCTCATACAGCAACAGCTATCAATCTAGTCTGCGAATGGCACTATCGACGCTTTATATCGGCAATATGGGGCTACTCATGAGACCTAAACTTTATGGATTGCAAAGAAACACGAAGCAATTTATCCTGGTTCAGGCCCTCAAGATGAGGTAATACCCTACTTCCAGCTATTGTGTATTGCCTTTGAGGTTTCTCTGATGAGATTATGGTGTTTTCTCAGGTGAGAGCATTTTTTTCTCTAGTGAGATCGTTCTGCCCCAAGGGGCTCCTTACTTCCCCTTATATACTAAGGATGTAAGGTTACATGATAGGAATCCTAGTCGGACATGACCAAGTGATTTCCTTCTAGGAATACAATGTACCCGACTAGGACTATATCCCTTTCCTTATCATACAAGGTAATATGCACTGAGTCCTGTTGTATCCCTAATTACAGGATGAGGCTCATCCTCTATCCGAGTGGCCACAAAGCTTCCCATGAGGTACTTGGGGCCCATGGCCTCCACAGTATCCACTGAGACCTTCATAGTTGAGTCACAACTGGTGCTGAGTGCTCATCCTCCTTGGTGAAGATTTCCCGAGTGCCTTGCTCCTGAGTACCCATTGTCCGAGTACCTCTTCTCCAAGTCCTACTTCGTATCAGTTGGCAACATGGCTATGAAGGGCTTCATAGAAAAATATGAATAGTGTGCACCGAATAGGCGCATCTATTAGGTGTAGCCCCCGACTTTGTGATTAATAGCGAAACAATTAAACATAAAATCAAAAGATCTTTAACCTTTAAGTCTCCAAGTAGTATATTTCTTAGAAATTGGACTTCTTCAGCATCATATCAGCTGGTAGTATTTTGCTCAAGGCAATTTGGCTAAGAATGTAAGCCGAGTACCACTTCATGGATTTTAACCCAATATGTAGTGAAGTGTTCTTGAGAGATACCTGCATCCCCAATTTGAATGGAGACCAGCTATTTATCCTTATAAGGATATATCCTCAATACCTTGCTAAATAATTCAAATATCTGAACACATGTGCCCAGCAATTAGGCTTAACATGAAGCATATCTGATTATTTTAATTGGTTCCTATAAAATATCATCTGCATTGTGATTTTAACACAGACAGCTGTTGGCCCAATAGGGCATGCTATTTAGGAACTCATATCTTACGGCCCATTACTGAGCAAACCAGCCCAAGCTTGCTAAACCAGCACATGCCTACAAAGCAGCAGGAGAGAGAAAATATTTCCCTTTCTCCCCCAATTTGACAAATCGCTTCATCTCTCGCACAGGCACCAAACTTCGCACTCTCTGCCCCTAGCTAGGGTTTTTTGTAGCTCGAGCTTCCTCCCAAGAATCCGCAAGAATCTTCTCTCCTGCTTCGATTCCCACCATCCAGAAGCTCTTCCACCTAGTTCCAGACCCCAACAATGTTGAAAGCTCCATTTGACATCCCTAGCATGTCGGCTGGATTGTGGTCAAGATCTGATGCGTGCTCAATGAAGCTGGCCCTTCTGGAGATGAAGAAGTGCCTCCAACCGAAGAAATCATCAACTGACGCCCTGCCATTGGTGAGACAACCCCCTCTCTAGGTTTTGACGAGATTGTGGTTTTCGCCTCCTTTTTCAACTGCGGATTTGCTCTTCCCACCTCCGATTTTCTTCGCGGCCTCCTTGACTATTATAAAATTGAGCTCATCCACCTCAACCCCATTTCCATTCTCCAAATCTCCATCCTCGTGACTCTCTATGAGGCTTTTCTAGGGGTCGATCCCCATTTCAACCTCTTCCGCTTCTTGTTCCATGTCAAGCCACAGCCCTCCAAGTCCAAGATACAGGTGATAGGGGGAGCAGGCCTTCAACTCCACAACGAAATGAAGAAGGCTTACTTGCATATTCCTTTGAAGACCTCACTGAAGGGATGGCATCAGGAGTGGTTCTACTGCTCCAACCATGAGCCCTCCCTACCTGCCTACACCAGGAATCCCCCCACGTTACTGGAGGCTGGACTGCTTTGCCATCGCAAGTGGAGATGGTCTAGGTGCAATTACTATTGGAGAAAATAGATTATTTGAAGAACAAGGGGCTGACCTGGCCTTGAGTGGCTAGAACCTTCTAGAACCGTAGAATTCAACCCTTGTAGGCCAAGATCCACTTCGGCTACGACTATCAGGGGAAGAATGATCCCACTCGAGAATGCACTGACTTCGTCAACAAGGATGTCATCACTGACACATTGCTTGGCTACTTTGTCAATGGAGTTATTGAGACGATAGACGCCGAGAGGGCCCCCAAGCCATACTACAAGGACAAGCCCCGGCCAAAGATAATGCCTTGTGTAATATCTGTCTAGATGTTTGTTTGTGATGCGTTGTATGAACATTGTCCAATTGAGTTTTCCCTGATGCTTGACGTTTATAGGAATTCACCAAGTTTGCTTCTGACCCACCTAGCTAGCTAGCCAGTGAGTCTAGAAAGCGACCGGCCAGCCCCTCGTTAGCCCAACCTAGGCCCAAGAGGGCTGGGAAGTGACCAATGACGGACCAGGCCAAGAAGACAAGCATGCCGAGTAAGGCTTTAGGTGGTCCGATGATCAAGGACTCAAGCAGCGCTGCCCCTGGACCAACCAGACCTAGGACTACGCCACCGACTACCTCATTGCCCCAGTCGGCCGCACCTATGTCACACCCAGAAATTCACCAGAATTTCCAAAGCTAATTTGTGCAATAAATCCTTGTCCAGGAATCATCCGAGGTACACAAATCAATAATTTGATAAACACAACCAAAACGATAAGCGATAAATAGTTACAACAGAGGTACTTAGTCCTCACACCGAAAAAAATAGCAGCAGAACAGCAACTAGCGTAGCTTCAGCTCCAAACCACAGGTAGCTCAACTGGGGTATAAGCCAAACACCAAACTTCTCCTCCTTGCTAAGCTTCACTCTGATGATTGCAGTAATGCAAGACTAAGTACCACCCACCATACTCAACAAGCCACACTAGGGAATGCAATGTAATGTAGCAGGAATCCAAAGGAAAGGCATAGTATGGCTTATTTGCGTAAAACCGCATTTAAAACATTTACATTTAAAAGCATTGAAAATAGTGTAGTTTAATTATTAATCAGTATTGAATCAACCACTGAACAACGCTCCAACGTAGTTCAAGCCCAAACCATATTCCCACCAAACTGGAGCTATCAAGTTTCCACCATTTCTTATCATCATTAAGCAGTGTGGGACTAATCACAAAAAACATTGCTAGGCTTGCTCATTAACCACGAGCATGGCTATTCGAATAGTTTTACTCTGGCCAGAGGTGTACAACTTTACCCACAAGACACGATTCCGCACATGTCACCATGCCCTAAAATACCACCATGGTACTGCAAAGGGGGAAACAGTGACAAGACCTTTCGCATAACATGCCCAACAGAATGGTCACCGGCCAAGTCCCCAGTAGAGGTGGCCCAACCTCCATGCTAGAAAAACTCTTGGCTCCTAAACATATGGTCTTATTGGCACTAGCACTGTGGATTTATTGACACTACCACCTATCAACTAAACACACCGTGGTGCCTCCTGCTGGGACATGCTACACTACAAGTCCAGCCATTGCCCATTCTAGCTTGTGGTTAGTACGGTAAATGCTTCGTAACAAGTAGTCTGTGAACCGGTCCTTAACTGTCATGAACCCCGCTAGCAACATTCACAATCCTGGTGCTCACAACCCACTATTCAGTCAAGTTTTAGTTGACACATTAATTAACCAGCCACGACTCACTGTCGTGAAAATATAGTCTTTAATAATTATAGAATCATTGGTGCATGAATAGTAATCCCACATAAAATGACACTATAGTTTCTAGGCATGGCTAAGCAAATCTTAAAAAATCTAGTCAGATAAATAATTAAACATCTAGCTAGTCAATATTAATTACCCAGGGTATCAAGGTAAAGGAATCAATTTCAACATGGCCATAAAAATCAAGGATTATTGGATAATAAATAAATACCCATAATAATGACATTCCAAAACATTCCATGCAATAACTTTAAAATAAAATAGATTTCAAAAATGAGATCAACATGCTCAAGGGAATTGTCATGTGACTTGCCATGCAACAAAACGTCTTCAGCAAATCATCCGAACTCTTCTGTAGACTCCGCGATCTTCCAAAACAGCGAAATATACGTGACTACACGTAAAACAAGAAAAACCCTAAGAAACTCCAAATAAACAGTACATAAAAGTACATAAACAAGTAGATTATAATTTTAGATGAATTTAGGAAGAAGAATAGGTCGAATCGGAGTTCGGACGGACAAGTTATGCCCTCAGAAATTTAATTCGGAGAAAAGCCGAAAAAATTGGAAAAGGAATATTCTTAGGAATATTCCCTAGATTAGAATAATTATTTTGGATAAATGCTGACATGTGGGGTCCATGGGTCAGTGACCAGGCGTATGGTGGACTTGGTTCATGGATTTAGGAATAGAAGGGGCCAGTGGACTGCTGAGGTGGATACCACTTGGACGAAGGGGAAGAGATGGCAGCCGAGGTGGTTGCTGAGGTGGCTAGGGCTGATGTGGTAGCATCTAGAGAGACATGACGGTGGCTAGGGCTGAGGTGGCAGCCAACGAAGCGACGAGGACGACGGTGGCTCGGCCGCGAGGACGGAGGGCGGTCGATGCCGAGGGGAACACTAGGCCAGTGGCACGGCAGCGAAGGGCGGCGTCCGGCAGGCAGGACGGCTATCGGCATAGCCAACATGGCTAGGCGACGGCAATGGCACTCCTTGGCGCGGCGGCATTGATGACAAACTGGGGCGGCGGCTCCGGGGCTGGGGAAGCAACGGGGCACCGGTGTAGATGGCAACGGCGAGGCCGATGATGATGAGGATGCCAAGCATAGAAGGGGAAAGGACAGAGGCATCGAAGGAGGAAGAGAGGATGGAGGCATCGGAGACAACAGAGTGGATGCTCACCAGCGACAGACGGTAGGCAGGGATGACGACGACCACGGCGACCTCTAGTGGTGGCAAGGCAGAGGCAGGCGGGAGGATCTCGACGTCGTCCAGCGCCACCCAAGCGGCGCGGCAACGGTGCTACGCCGTGCGGCGGCTCAGCTCCAGAGCGAGGTAGCACGGCAGGCGCACGGGGTAGAGGGGGAGGGCGTAGCACGCCGGCGTGGGGCGGCAGCGGCGTGCTGCAGCAGAGGTGACGATGGTCTGGCACTGGCGCCGTGGCGGCTGAGGCGCATGAAGGGCGGTGGCGGCGCGATTGCAGGGGCGTGTGGCAGCGCACAGATGCAGGGCAGGGCATGGGCAAGGTGGCATGCTGGTATATATATGGGGGGAACCTAGGGTGCAGGGCGGCGTGGGAGTCCGGCCTCTGCACGGGACGCATGGCGGCTGCCATGGGGAACGGTGCAGGTAGCTGAGGCTGGGTCGGTGGCATGGTGGTGGTGGGCCGAGCCAGGTGTGGCGGCGTGTGGGAGTCCGGCCAAGAGGGAGGTAGGCCAGTGTGGCTCTAGAGGGGCTGCTCGGGCCGGCCCCTAGTTCGGCCGAAGGAAGAGACAATTAGAGGAAGAAGTTAAACAGTAAGAAAGAGAAAGAAAAAGAAAGAAAGAAAGAGAAAATAAAAGGAGAAAAATGAGGAAAATATAGGAGAAAAATAGAGGGGTTTTTCAACAAATTCAAATTTCACAAAAATTGGAATTTAGGGATTTTTTTTAGAGAATCAGAGAAATATTTTGGAAATTAGAGGTTGCGGAAATATTCGGGATTCTAGAATTTTATGGATATATATATATATATATAGGAACTCGGGAATATCGGAAAATTTGAGGATATTTTTGTGGAGGTCCAAATTGGAGTGAGAACTCGGAATATCGAGGATTTGGATTTTATTCGATAAAATCAAAGGGGAAAAAATAATGGGTATTCGATAAAAAGGAATTGAGTAAATCCGAGTCTATTAGATTTGGAATTTTGGGGATTTTTCTGGAGTCGGACTTTTAGGGAATTGGGGATTTAGGAACAACAGCCCGAGTTTGAGTAGAACAGAAGGGCACAAAGGGATCGGACCAGAAACAACCCAAGAAAAGGAATTTGGAATTTGTTGAAATGATTGCTAAATTGATCTTTGTAATATTAAAATTAATTCTGGAGCTCCGAAAAATCCGAGAAAATTTCAGAGAGTGTAATTACACACAAATAATTTATTAAAAATAATTTCAACCATGATTTATTAAAGAAATTTTTATTTCCCATTTTTACATTACTTAATGATTTCACTTTATAATTTAATATAAGTTCTAGAAAATCAATTATTAATTAATTATTTAATTCCCGAAAAATTGGGCTATGATGACCTAGCACGGTGCCGACTAGGCCAAGATCTGTACCATCACCTGCCGTGCCCACGAGCCCAATAACCAGGGGTACACCGCTGCCGAGTAGGCCTTTGGGCCCCTCGCCGACTACCTTCACCTCTAACGCATAGGGGTGGAGATTTAAGAGTTCTAGAAGGTATGAAATCCTTAGTCTTTCAAAAATCTTGGAGTAATCCCACAATGTCTTGACTGTTGAATATTTTTGCAGGAAGCCAAGTGACGCTAATCCCAAGGGGACAATACCCTCAACCCCAATAGTTGTTCCCGTCCCGACGGAGGTCGAGATTGCAGCCCGAGCCGAGTGCTATCCCAGCACCTGAGGTTGAGACAACTCACTTGGACAGGCTGCAGGCCTCACCCAGTCAAGACACTGTAGCAGACGTCCCAGTCCCTGAGCTTGCCCAAGATCCAGCACCGCCGATTGATCCACGGCCTAGGACTCCTTCTCCTCCACTTTCTTCATCTTTCGATGATGATGACCTCCCCAGGCTCGAGGCTGCTCCACCAAATTTGCCCCGGACATTTTATTGGGTTATGCCAGAGGGGAAAGAACAAACCTTTGAACACAACGAGCAAGCCGCCCAGAGGGAGAGAGTCAAACTAATGGAGGCCGCCATCACCGCATCAAGGAGTATCTAGGAATATAATCCATTTGGTTGTGTTTGCTGATCTGTAGCTCCTCAGAAGTTTTGGCCATCATTGTTTGTGTTGTATGACTCCAATGTAACTTGTGCAGCAAGTGGTCGATCGATCCGAGAAAATGGGCAAAGTTCTATCCCAGCTTAGCCCTCAGCTCACTCAACTCCACCAGCTCTAGATTGCCAAAGATGATTTGGAGAAGTCTAGCAAGGAGAGAGAGGAGTGGCTGAAGGATTTAGTGAACAAGCTCAGGGACGAGAACTGGGCGCAGACAAGGACCATCAGAGGTATGTTTCTTCCTTGCCCGTGTAACCCCAAACCAATCTTCTTGCACTAGTGATATTTATCATTGTTCGGCTGTAGCTCTGAAGACAAACCTGAATAACCAATCGCTGGAGATAGAATGCTTGAAGAAGGAGCTCAAGAAAGCGAAGTCCAAAGTAGACACCGAGTACGCAATTAAGCTTCATATTTGCTCTGGTACTCTGTCCGACTAGGTATCTAGATTTATTGATGCCTCTTCTCTGTGTGAGCAGCCTTGAAAGCAAATTCACAGATCCAATTTGGTGCTTTTGCCGGAGAGATTAAAATAATAAAGGAGACGTGGAACATCATAGCTGATTTTACGAAGATTTCATTAGACATTATGCAACCAAGCCTAGCCGGGCCCAGCTCCAGCTCCATCTCCCAAGTGGCTCAGCGCCTTGAAGAAGCCCCTGCACTCCTAAAGAAATACTCCTCCGAGCACGTCGCCGTGGGGACTGCCCAAGCACTGGCCATGACAAAGTCTCTCTACCCTCCGGTAGACATGGAGGCCATCGGAGAGGGCTTTGCTGAGGGTACTACCCCGTAGGAGGGGTTGGAGTTGATTAGCTAGGTCAGGCCTACTGCTGAGGCCATCGCCGAAGATCTGCTGATGTGAACACAAACTTTTATGTAATCGGTGTCTGATAGAAATAATATGTAAATATTGTAAATGCTTTTGATGTTTGTTGTTACATCTTGTCGAGTTCTTGTTTTATTTTAGCCATCATTAGCTTTACCCGACTAGCTAGTTTATGCTGAGTGATTTGACTTTAAAAAGCATTCACTTCGTGGAACTATACTCAGGAAAATTTAGCATAATCGTTATAAAACTTCATGACTTAGATAAAACAAGATCAAACTATATGAACAATAAAGGACATGTATCACCATATAGCCTCCGACTCACTACTCGGTTGAACCAAGCAGCGTAGTGAGTCAGAGTGACAAACTTTATTTATATATATAAAAGGAGTACAAAACTCAGGTATAGAAAGGATGTAGCTATTCTATGTTCCATGAGTTGTTGACTAGGATGCCGTCTTCTGTCTTTAGTCAGTAGGCGCCCGAACGTGTCACCTCAGTGATAATGAACGGCCCCTCCCATAAGGGAGATAATTTTTGCCTGTCTTTGGTGGTTTTGATTTTTCTCAGAATGAGATCTCCCACCGAAAAGGCACGGCCACGAACATTCCGACTACGATAACAACATAGGCCTTGAAGATACCTTGCTAACTAGATAGTTGCGATGTCCCTTGCTTCTTCCAACTGGTCTAGCTCGACTAGTCGGTCTTCGGTTGATTGTACTTCTGAGTGGGCCTGAACTCACGGGGAACCGAACTCCAACTCGGTTGGTAACACAGCCTCAACACCATAGACTAGGAAGAAAGGGGATTGCCCTGTTACCCGACTAACCGTGGTTCTTAAAGACCAAAGAACAGATGGAAGCTCTTGCACCCACCGCCCTGCATATGATTGTAGTCGGTCGAACACTCTAGTCTTGATACCCCGTAAGACCATGCCATTTGCACGCTCGACCTGCCCATTGCTTCGTGGGTGTGCCACAGAAGCGTAACAGATCTTGATGCAAAGTCATCATAGAAATCTTGAAAAATGCCGCCAGTGAACTGAGTGCCATTGTCTGCTATGATGTGGTTGGGAACTCGAAATCGGTATATGATACTCATGATGAAGTTTTTTGCCCTTGCCGCTGTGATGGTAGCAACAGGCTTTGCCTCGATCCACTTGTGAATTTATCCACTGCGACGAACAAGTGTGTGAACCCTCCTGGCGCTTTTTTGAATGGCCCAACCATGTCAAGCCCCCAAACTGCGAAAGGGCAAGAGATTGGAATTCTTTGTAGTTCTTGAGCTGGAAGATGTGTTTGTCGGGTAAAGAATTGGCATCCCTCGCACGTCTGAACTATGTCTTTAGCGTGTGTAACAGTAGTCGGCCAGAAAAATCCTTGTCTGTAAGCCTTTCCGACTAACATCCTAGATGCAACATGGTTGCCATAGATGCCCGAGTGGATGGATTGCAGAATCTGCTTGCCCTATGTTAACACCAAAATTTGGTATGGCTCTATATCAGATTCAGTTAAGAAGAAAATTACAGTTAACTAATGGAAGTTGATCTAGAAGGAACCGAATCTAGGAAGAAGCCGTGAAGACCACAGTATGGTAGTTAATTACTGTATCTATTAATTAGGCAAGTGCTGGCGTCTATCTTCAAGAAACCTGATCTCGTGTCTGATCGGGTCCTGTTAGTGTTTCCTTTTGTAATTAGGAAATCGTGTACCGTGTCCAATAAGGACTCGTATCAACTCGGGGTATAAATACGTATGCCCGGGTGCTTTGTAATATATCTACATCAATCAGATCAATATAATTTCGGCGCATTGCCACCCCTTCGACGGGTTCTTGCTTCTCAAGCTGGGCTACATCGGTTAAGTTCGACCTTCTGCGAGAGGGTAAGTCTCGTCACCCCGGCCACCGCATCGGCTAGGACTTCCTTGGTTAAGTCCGATATTCTAGTCAGTTCACGGTGGACGGCTTACCACGATATATCTATTTTGTCTATGGCTGCATCAGTTTAGTTTGATCTCATAGATCGATTAGGTATATCACATCACGCGTGCGCAGATCGTATCGGCTTACTGGGAGCGATTTTATCATCAGTTTGTGCTGCATCGGTTGGGTCCGACCTACTAAACTACCAGTGATAATTCGTTCCTGCTAGGTTGATATTTTGTGCGCAAGCATCTTACCGGGATGTATAGCCGATAAGTTATCATGTTTTACATCACGATCGCATTAGATCTATCAGCTCATCAAGGTCTTATTATCATCATCAGTCTGTGCTGCAACGGTTGGGTCCGATCTACTAGACTGTTGGTAATAACTTTGCTCTTAATAAGCCGATGGGTTCCATGCGATGTTTTATCGGAGTGCTTAGCTGATAAGTTATCTTTATATCCAGCCGATTTGTCACGAACATGTTTAGAAAACCGCTGTCAAGCTGGGGCAGCACGAAATTGCATATCTCGGTTGTTCCTTGCGGTGAGGACCCGGGCGCAAGCACGAGCGAGGACCCGGGCACGAACAGCAGGTAAGGATCCGGGCACGGGCACGAGCAAGGGCCCGGGCACAGGCATGGACAGCAGGCAAGGATCCGGGCGAGGGCAAGAGCAAGGGCCCGGGCGCGGGTGTGGGCAGCATCTTTGGGGCGACGCTAGTAATTATAATCACAATCGGCTGAAGTTCATTCAATCTATTTATTTACGCATTCTGCCTATTTATAGCTGATTTTTGAGTATCCCTTCGGCAATCAGCTAGTTCGATATTTGCTTATTATTATTAATTACTATTCATGCCATCATCGGCTTCTAGTCGGTGTATAAGTGCTACAGTTCGTATCGGCCATCGGCCGATGAGACGAGTCCAGATCGGCTTCCAGCCGATTGGCTCACTAATCTAATATTTTCTATCTCCTTGTCAATTGCAGGGTCAAATTGACTGGCACGCCTATGAACCTCAAGATTTTAGGACTTGCACTGGAGTGAAGCAAATCTCCTAGGCCTTCGCGTGTCCTAGGCACCGAATGGCCCCCGGCGGTTTTCGGCGTCAACACGTTTTTGGCATGCCTGGTGAGACACGAAGTTTCAATCCGAAGTTCCAAGATGGCTGGAAAAGAGATGAAACAAGACAATATGATTCCGGTCACTATGGAAGATCTAACTGAGGAACAAAAACAGCAAGTTGAGCAGAATATGGCCAATTTTTAGAAGCTTTTCTTGGAATATTTTGGCATGACGCGACAAGGGCCGATTTAGAAGACGCAGTTTCCAAAACCAGTTCTGTTTGGTGAATCAAGCCGCACACCACCCGAAAGTCCACCAGTAAAACCCTTACAAGATATGGTAAATGAAGCAGTACATCATGCGCTTATTAATCAGTCAGGAGTATTAGTGAACATGCTTCATAACCTCATAAATAAGACGGTGGATGGATCAATTATTCAAGAGCCGACTTGAGGTCCTGTCTATCTCCCGCTAAAGACGGAGCCAAATCAGGTTACTTATGGGATAAACAGAGACATACCAGAAAGCCTGTTTACACAGAACCAGGCTGGGGGGCAACAGGATATTCCTACTAGATACCATCGGTCTGCTTATTATGGGGGATATCAACAAAATTATCCAGGAGGTGGGGCCGATCCAGGTAGTTACCAGAGAGAATATCCTAGACAGAATCGGCAACCAACTCCCCCAATACAGTATCAACAGGATAACCCAAGGGAAGAAGATTTGTTGGCAAGGGTTGCAGAGATAGTGAGAGAACAGTTTGGGATCAAGCCAAAGGAGCAAACATTCATGTATCAGCATCCATATCCCGAGTGGTTCGACAGAGTCCCATTACCACACCGATACAGAGTCCCTGATTTCTCTAAGTTCTCAGGGCAAGACAGCACATCTACAGTAGAGCACATTAGCCGATTCCTGGCACAGTGTGGAGAAACATCGGCTGAAGAGGCTCTGAGAGTTAGGTTTTTCCCCTTGTCGCTATCTGGATCGGCTTTTACATGGTTTTCTTCATTACCACCGAATTCAGTTCGGGGATGGGCCGATCTAGAAAAACAGTTTCACAAATACTTCTTTGCTGAGATCCATGAGATGAGACTGACGGATTTGACATCGGTTAGGCAACGACCAGATGAAACAATACCAGAATATATTCAGCGATTTCGGGACGTTAGAAACCGATGCTACAGTCTGAACCTGAGCGATGGACATCTAGCCGATTTGGCTTTCCAGGGTCTCTTAGCGCCAATTAAAGAGAGGTTTTCATCACAGGAGTTCGAGTCCCTGGCGCACCTGGTACAGAAGGTATCGGCTCATGATAGCCGATTTCAAGAAGCGAAAAAAGATAAATATCAGAGAAGGGTTGCTCAGGTACAAGTTTATTCATCGGACTCAAATGATGAGGGATCCGATGCTGAAGTCGGATTGGCGGAGTGGGCTAGGAACAAAAAATTAGTATCATGCCCGTGGGTCAAGGATATCGGCAAAGAGGAGTGATATGACTTTGACGTCAATAAAGCCGATAAAATCTTCGACTTGCTACTACAAGAAAAGCAGATACAACTTCCGCCGAATCACATGATTCCATCAGCCGAAGAACAGAAGAAGAAAAGATATTGCAAGTGGCACAATACTATATCGCATCACACCAATGAATGCAAAGTTTTTCGGCAACAAATTCAATCGGCTGTTGAACAAGGGAGGATCAAGTTCGAAGACAAAAAGCCGATGAAAATCGACGGACACCCGTTCCCCGTGAACATGGTTTATGCAGGATCGTCGTCAAGGACTCAAGCCGATGAAGGAAGGCATGTGGATCATAGAAAATCAAGGATTACTTCATCGGGCATGATAGAAAAATATTCAAAGTACGAAGAGTAGTGGATTGAGTCGGACATGGAAAGATATAATCCGCATTGGAATTGTCCGTTCTTCCGATTCTGCTGGGATCAAGGGATGAGATTGCCATCAATTGAAGATTGCCCTGAGTGCGATAATCTAAGGTTTCAGCGGGATCAGCAGGGAAGTTTTTCGCAAGATCGGCCACCTAGGAGATGAGCATCGGTACATAGCCGATTAGGGCCGGTCCACGAAGAGTTCTTTGAAGAAAATAAAGAGGAAGTACATGAAAAACAAGTCCAAAATCCTCAGTGGTGTCCTAGAGGAATATTCACAAAGAATCAGAAGAGAAGGGCACAATGGCTACGACACCGAGAGCAACAGGAAGAACAGAGGCAAGATCAGGAAGAAGCCGATCATCGTCACAAGAGAACTAAACGAGTATGGCGTGTGAAGAGGAAGGACGATGAAATCGATCCATCGGCTTCAGTAAACATAGTTTTCTTTTTGCCTCGGGAGTATAAAGCACTTTCATCGGACGAAGAAGGCCATGAAGAAGTTTTCGCTCAACTAACGTTGCAACCCGATTAGGCTGTATTTGATAAACCTGAGGAATCAGAGCATCGGCACTTAAAGCCATTATATATCAAGGGCTATGTGAATGGGAAGCCGATGATGAAGATGCTAGTTGATGGGGGAGCAGTTGTTAATCTAATGCCTCATGCTACGTTTCGAAAATTGGGGAAAACTACCGAAGACTTGATCAAGACGAATATGGTGCTAAAAGACTTCGGTGGAAATTTATCAAAGGCGAGAGGCATGTTGAACGTGGAGTTGACAGTGGGAAACAAGACATTACCTACCACATTTTTCGTTATCGATGAACAAGGATCATATAGTCTGCTTCTTGGCAGGGATTGGATTCACACGAACTGTTGCGTGCCCTCGACGATGCATCAATGTTTGATACAGTGGCAAGGAGATCAAGTCGAGGTGGTCCTAGCAGATCGGTCAACCAACATTGCAATGACCGATTTGCCAGTCTGGGAAGCTGATGGTGTTGATTGCCTGTCCAGAAAAACATGGGAAGGGGATTATCTTAAGGTTACAAGCCAAGGGATACAGCCGATTCAGCAAGTCGGCTCCGAGCTGTTACTCTGATGGGCTCCATTGAGGATTTCGAGGGGAAGCTGGGACAAAGGTTTACGTCGGCTGATGATTTAGAGGAGATCGACATAGGACCAGGAGATAAGCCAAGGCCGACGTACATAAGCAAAAAGCTATGCCCTGAACTTCGAGAAGAATTGATAATACTGTTGAAGGAGTATCGGGATTGTTTTGCTTGGGAGTATCATGAGATGCCAGGATTAAGCCGATCAATTGTTGAACATCGGCTACCCATTAAACCAGGATATCGGCCGTTCAAACAGGCTCCAAGGAGGATTAAGGCAGAATTATATGAGCCAATGAAAGCAGAGATTACAAGGTTATATGATGCCAAGTTTATAAGGCCGTGCCGATATGCTGAGTGGGTTTCTAATATCGTCCCGGTAGAAAAGAAGAATGGAAAATTGAGGATATGTATCGATTTCCGGGATTTAAATAAAGCTACCCCCAAGGATGAGTACCCGATGCCGATAGCAGATTTATTGGTGGATGCATCATCAGGCCACAAGATTATTAGCTTCATGGACGGCAATGCAGGATACAATCAGATTTTTATGGCTGAAGAAGATATACATAAGACTGTGTTTCGATGTCCTGGAGCTATCGGCTTATATGAGTGGGTAGTAATGACGTTTGGGTTAAAAAGCGCCGGTGCGACTTATCAGAGGGCGATGAATTATATATTTCATGATCTCATCGGCTTATTAGTGGAAATTTACATTGATGATGTGGTGGTTAAGTCTAAGGTGAGGAAAGCCATATAGCCGATTTGCAAAAGGTGCTAGAAAGGGCCAAGAAATACGGACTAAGGATGAATCCCAATAAATGCGCTTTTGCTGTATTGGCTGGGTAGTTTTTGGGTTTTATGGTTCATGAGCGAGGAATTGAAGTTAGTCAAAGGAGCATCAGAGCCATTAAGACTACAGAGCCACCGAGCAGCAAGACAGAGTTACAGTCTGTTGACGCCGAAAACCGCCGGGTGTGCCAAAAAGCTTGCTGACAATCTGGTTCGGCGCCTAGAGACACGCGAAGGCCTGGGAGATCTGCTTAGCTCCAGTGCAGGTCCTAAAATATTTGAGGTTCGTAGGCGTGCCAGTCAATTTGACCCCGCAATTGACAAGGAGAATATTAGCTCAGGGATTCAATCGGCCAATAAGAATCCCGCTAGCCGATTGCCGAAGGAATGCTTGAGCATCGGCTGAAAGCCAATGATAAAACTATGTCCGGGCCCCAACTATCCGCGCCCGGGTCTCGTGCCCGTGTCTGGGTCCTCGCTTGTGCTCGTGCCCGGGTCAGCAGCAATTGCACATCGGCTATCGGCCGATACGGACTGATGTAGGCTCCTTGTAGCCGATGGCCGATGGCACCTGTGTATCGGCTAGGAAACCGATAACGCTATAAGCAAATAGATAAGCTGTCAGCATAACATGTGCATCGGCTAGAAGCCGATGATAAAATAGATAGGGAGAATAGTAAGCTAGCCGACTGCCAAGGAAACACATGTGCATCGGCTAGAAAACCGATGATAATATAGATGACCAAAATAGTAAAGATAATACAGTCGGCTTTATAAAAAGATAACCTATCGGCTAAGCACTCCGATAGAACGTCGCATATACACTGATCGGCTCGTCAAGGATAAATCTATTATTATCAATCTAGTAGTTCAGACCTAACTGTTGCAGCACAGATTAATAATAATAAAGGAACCTCAACAAGCCGATAGACCTAATGCAACTGTGATGTAATAAGATAACTTATCGGCTATACATTCCGATAAGACACTTGCGCAATAACCATCAACCTAGCAGGAACGATTTATCGCTGGCAGCTCAGTAGGTCGGACCCAACCGATGCAGCATGAACTGATGATAAATCGCCCCCAGTAAGCTGATAAGATCTACGCACGCGTGATGTGGTATACCTGATCGGCCTAAGAGGTCGGACCGAACCGATGCAGCCGTAGACAGGGCAGATACACCTGGGTAAGGGGTGACGAGTCTTACCCTCTCGCAGGAGTTCGGACCTAACCGATGCAGCCCCGCTCGAGAAGCAAGAACCCGTCGAAAGGGTGGCGATGCGCCGAATTTGATTGATCTGTGTGGATAATTTACAAGGTGTCCGGGCGTACGTATTTATACCCCGAGTTACATGAGTCCTTATAGGACACGGAACAGGACTTTCCTAACTAGAAAAGGAAAACTAACAGACCTGATCGGACAAGAGATCAGGTTTCCTAAAAGATAAAACTATCTAATAGATAAGATAAATAACTGCCATAACGTGGTCTTCACGATTTCTTCTCAAATCTGGTCTCCTCTGGATCAATCTTCACCGGTCATCTGTGATTTTTTCTTAACCGAATCTGCTAAAGACCCATGCCAAATTTTGGCGTTAACACAGTCATTGATCGGCAAGATTAATTTTGTAAGGAGATTTATATCAAATTTGTCAGGGAGAATTGAATCTTTTACTCCATTATTGAAGTTGAAAGCCAATCAAGAGTTCGTGTGGGGGGCAGATCAGCAGGAGGCATTCGATGGAATTAAGAGTTATTTGAGTTCCCCACCTGTTCTAATTCCGCCACAAAAAGGAGTGCCATTCAAATTATACTTATCAGCCGATGAGAAATCCATCAGGTCTGTTTTAATTCAGGAGTTTGAAGGAAAGGAGCGAGTCATGTTCTATCTGAGCAGAAGGCTTTTGGATGCTGAAACAAGATATCCTGGGGTAGAAAAATTATGCCTTTGTTTATATTTCTCATGAACTAAGTTGAGGCATTATATCCTATCGGCTGAGTGTACAGTGGTTTGCAAGGCCGATGTGGTGAAATACATGTTGTCAGATCTAGTTTTAAAAGGGCGAGTTGGTAAATGGGTTTTTGCCTTGACAGAGTTCGACTTGAGGAATGAATCGGATAAAGTGATCAAAGGACAGGCGGTGGCCGATTTCATTGTGGAACACAGAGGGGTTCACGAAGATTATGTGGAGCCGATCCCTTGGACTTTGTTTTTTGATGGATCGGTTTGCAAGCATGGATCTGGTATCGGTTTGGTCATTGTATCGCCTCGGGGGGCAAGTTTTGAGTTTGCTTTTACAATTAAACCTTATCGGACTAATAATCAAGCGGAATACGAGGCGGTATTAAAAGGACTTCAACTTTTAAAGGAGATCAGAGCCGATATCATAGAGATTATTGGTGATTCTTTGTTGGTGATCAAGCAGTTGTCTGGGGAATATGAGTGCAGGGATGATGTTCTGAGATCATATTATGAGGAATGTACAGATTTGTTGAAGGATTTCAAGATGGTATCAATGGATCATATTCCCAGGGAGCAAAATTTAGAAGCCAATGATCTTGCACAGGTTGCTTCTGGTTATCGGCTGAATAGACAGGTTGAGGTTGAAATAGCCGATAATGATATTCAGGATAAAGCCGATGATTGGAGACGGGAAATAATTGGTTATCTACAAAATCCGTCGCAATCGGTTTCTAGGAAACTTCGGTATAAAGCTACTAAATATGTGCTGCTTGATGGAGAATTATATTATCGGACTTTTGAGGGAGTTCTGCTAAGGTGCCTGAATTTAGAAGAAGCCAAAGTGGTTATGTACGAGGTGCATGAAGGCGTTTGTGGGACTCATCAATCGGCTCATAAGATGAAGTGGATGCTGAGAAGAGTAGGGTATTTTTGGCCGATAATGCTGGAAGATTGCTTCAGGTACTATAAAGGATGTCAAGATTGCCAGAAGTTTGGAAATATACAACGAGCACCAGCATCGGCTATGAATCCTATCATTAAACCATGGCCGTTCAGAGGATAGGGCATTGACATGATCGGCCAGGTTTTTCCTCAATCAAGTAAAGGACATAAGTTCATATTAGCAGCAACAAATTATTTTACGAAGTGGGTAGAAGCAATTCCTCTGAAGAAAGTTACGTCCAAAGAAGCAATCGAGTTTGTAAAGGAGCACATAATTTATCGGTTTGGGATTTCTCAGATGATAACTACTGATCAGGGATCTATTTTCATGTCCGATGAGTTTCAACAGTTTGCTGCCAGTATGGGAATCAAGTTATTGAATTCATCGCCTTATTATGCTCAGGCTAATGGACAGGTGGAAGCTTCTAATAAGAGTTTGATCAAGTTGATTAAGCGGAAGATTGATGAACAACCGCGAAGATGGCATACTACGTTAGCCGATTCGTTATGGGCATATCGGATGGCGTGTCATGGATCTACCCGGGTGCCACCTTACCAATTGGTATATGGACATGAAGCAGTTTTGCCTTGGGAGACTAACATCGGCTCTAGGAGGATTTCTTTGCAAAATCAGTTGACAGCCGATGATTATTATAACTTAATGACAGATGAACTTGAATATTTGGCTCAGAATCGGTTAAGGGCGCTGGAGAGGATCAAGGAAAACAAGGCTAAGGTAGCTAGGCATTATAAGAAAAAAGTGGTGAATAAGTCGTTTGTTGAGGGAGATCTTGTATGGAAATTGATTTTGCCAATCGGGTCCAGAGATAATAAGTTTGGAAAGTGGTCGCCTAATTGGGAAGGGCCCTATTGGATTAATCGTTGTGTGCCTGGTAATGCCTATATACTAGAAGATCTTGGGGGGATGGAGTTTGCTAAAGCGCTTAATGGGAAATATCTCAAGAAGTACTATCCGAGCGTTTGGATTAACTCCTGAATCGGCTGGATGCGGCCGATTTCTAAAATAGTTCAGAAAGCCGATGTTTTTGCATCGCCTAAGGACAGCCGATATCAATTGATATCGCCTTTAGATCAAATAGACAAAAAATACTAAGGGGCAATTGGAAGAAACAGGCAACAGAGCCGATCAACTTATGTTACAGCAAAAGTTAGTTGGTGTGTCTGGAAATCATCGGTTGTTAGTGTCAAAGTTTTACAAAAAGTTCTGAATTGTTTTGATCGCACGCAGACGGATTTGGTCAATCTCATTGATAGCACAAATGTCGTCTTCATCAGAGCCCGGGATGATCTTCAAATTTTTGCGTCGATGAACGACTTAACGCACCATTGCTGCAACCTTAGCCTCTTGGTCTTGTATAGCTTGTGGCAGGCCGATGAGCTGGGATTCTGTTGTTTCAAGATCCGTGCAAAATTTTTCAAGTTCTGCCAGCAAATCAGCCTCCTTTTTCTTCAATTGGTCCAATTTGGATTGGAGCTCTTGAGGGGCAGCTACCATGTCATCAAGCTTTTTCTTCTCTGTTTGGGCTGATAGCCGATCGACTTGGATATCTTGGGTTATCTTTTGTTGGTCAGCACGATCGGCTATGCGCTGCCTGAGCTTGATGAGTCTGAATCTGTGAGATTCCAGATATGCCGCGGGAGTCAGTGCGTCGATGAGTTCTTCGGGCAAATGATGTTCAATATCTGCAAGTCTTGCTCGGATCAGCCCACAGTCTTCCACTAGTGCATCGATCGGATTTTCCAGCCGACTGATGATACTCGTTAAGTACTCGCGCACATCAGCTGGGAAGGATGGTTTGGTTGCTGCGCTGGTGGTTGTTGCTTCTTCTACCTCTAAGTACTTGCCAATGTCAAAGGAGAACAAATCGGCTAAGGACTGCAAATTGACATCGGTAAAAGAATCAGTGAAGAGTTAAAAAATGAAGTATGGATATAGAGAGATTACCTGAGGTAGGGCATCGGTAGCTTGGGTGGCATCAGCTTCAAGTGGATGAGTAGGTTGTTCTTTAGAACGGCCGATGTCAGGCGATGTAGTAGGAACAGCCTCATCAACGGCTTGGGAACTGGGCGCTGAGATTGGAGCGGCTGGAGAAGTCATCGGCTCGGTGCTTGGAGGGATGTCAGTAGAAGGTTGAGGTTTAGGGACCGATGACTCGAGCTGAAAATGAAACTGATGAGAAAGATGGGAAAACAGATAATGATATCAAGACTTAGCACATACCCGAGGAGATGAGGGGGCCGATGTTGTTTGGGGAGTAGGTGGCGTCGTGACCATGACATCGGCATTGGTTTTCTGCTTCTTGAGAGAAGGGCAATGCGCCAACTTTTTGCGCTTCTGTCCTGTCGGCCAGGCGCCCGGAGGAGAGCCGATGGAGAGGGAGCATCACGCCCTAAGTTCGGAGTGGCCGATGGGGGTTGATACATGATCGGCCGGCCACTAGTACTTGTCGTTGGGGGCTCGACGTTGGCAGCCTGCAAAATTAAGAGTGAGAGATGATCGGAGATGATGATTAAGGCTTATGGGTGTTACCTCGTCATCGGATTCGATGTAATCGGCATTGAGGCGAGAACAGTAGTGGATGGCCGCTAAGTTGAATAGATGTCTCCTCCATTCTGACCACCATCAGGCAAAAAGCTTTGTGTTGGCGGTACATACATTCACCTCGGTGGCGGTGCCCAGGGGAAGAGATTCTGTCAAGGTCCGCATCCGATCATACTCTAGGGCATTGTTGACATTGCCCCGGGCTTGAAGTTTATCGATGAAGAATAGGCCGATCGGAAGTTGACCAAGACCAAGCTGACGGGAGCCAACCGATGGATGGTAAAATTCGTATGATGGTTGTGATCGGCCCAGAGAGAAGCCAGTCGGCAACAGATAGGGGGTAACAGCCGATAGAAATATGGCCTTCGATTCATCGTCTTCCAGAGCATTGAGTGGATTGAAGTTGGAAGGCATTTCGAATGACGATGCATCGTTGTATGCAAACCAAAGTGTGGCCTCCTTGGTGAAGCCGTAATAAAACCCCTTGAACCATTGACTGAGTCCAGCGGGTGTTATTTTGCCGCCAGGAAGAGCCGATGCAGCTTCGCCCATGGAGACACATCGGCGGTAAATGGGTTCCTGGTCTTCTGTATGATCGGCTGGAAAGGATTGGTTGAGAAAAGAGGTCTCAGAAAAGGCCTTGGAGGTGTAGATGTTGAGCCATAATTGCACGAGCCACCAAGGACCCCCAATATGGCCGATGGGCTGGCCGGCCGATAGCTTGGTCGCTACTTGATGTAGCAGCTGATAGGTGGCGCCAAGGAGGTATTGCCCCAAGGGATTTGTTTCCGATCGGCCAAACACTCTGCCAGACATTGCATGTTGGTCGTTGGGCCGAGGGTTGCACCACCAAAAACAAACCGTTCCAGCCACAAGTTCAAAAAAGCGACATGTTCCCGATCGTCGACTGGTCCAGTTTCCTTGTTGTGGATTGATATATACCTGGACCAACCACCAGTGTTCTTCGCTTGAAGCCGATGAGCAGGCTTGAATCGGAGCCTGAAGGGATCGATGTAACTCGTCGTGTCGAGGCAGGTGAGCATAGTCACATCCATCAAGGTGGGGGTCATCGGCCCATGACCGAACATGAAGGCGTTGAGAGCATCTGAGCAGAAATATGAAGCCGATGCAAGCAGAGGTTCGTTCTTTTCCATATCGGCCAGAGAAAGGTTGATGCAATGGCCGATGTTTGATTCCTCCTAGAGGGTTCTCTTCGCGGCCGATACTCTAATATACCAGTCCCTCCACCTGGGAAGCTTGCTCGGCCATGATCTAAAGCTATTGGTCCAATCGCTGACTAACATGGCGGAGTTCTTGAAAGGAATGCGTTGGGTCTCGGCGCTGATGAAATCTGTGGGATCCTCGCTACCCATTGGGCCGTGATAGAAGAAATCCGGGTAATCGGCGGCTGGGATCAGAACTTGGTTTCTAAGGTTCTACAGTAAACATGAACACAATGAAGAACAGGTGAAGAACATGGCAGATTGGATCTATCTAGGTTGCAAAGCCAAAGAGAACAATCGGGCAGGAAGGTTATCTCGGGGACTGCGGATGTTGATGCCATTGCGCAAGAAGAAGAACGGAATCAGCGGTCGAAGAAAAGAGCTGCGATGGTTCGTCTGAGTTCGCCGGAGTTCGTCGAGGTCTTAGAAGATGAAGCGGTAGTGCTCTAGTGATGTGAAAGTGTAAAAAAGGCTAGGGAGACGAAGCGGTTTATAGAGGCATGATGACTGGGCGGGAATCGAGGCCGTTGGCACTGTTTCAAACAATTAAGGCAAGTGGGCTACCTTGGGCCGCCTTGGTATGGAAGGAATCTGAAGGCCCAAAATGAAAGAATTTAGAAGTCCTATAGAGAACTCCAAAATTGGGGGGCATGTGTTAACGCCAAAATTTGGTATGGCTCTGTATCAGATTCGGTTAAGAAGAAAATTACAGTTAACTAACGGAAGTTGATCCAGAAGGAACCGAATCCAGGAAGAAGCCGTGAAGACCACAGTATGGCAGTTAATTACGGTATCTATTAATTAGGCAAGTGCTGGCGTCTATCTTCAGGAAACCTAATCTCGTGTCTGATCGGGTCCTGTTAGTGTTTCCTTTCGTAATTAGGAAATCGTGTGCCGTGTCCAATAAGGACTCGTATCAACTCGGGGTATAAATACGTATGCCCGGGTGCTTTGTAATATATCTACATCAATCAGATCAATATAATTTTGGCGCATCGCCACCCCTTCGACGGGTTCTTGCTTCTTGAGCTGGGCTGCATCGGTTAAGTTCGACCTCCTGGGAGAGGGTAAGTTTCGTCACCCCGGCCACCGCATCGGCTAGGACTTCCTCGGTTAAGTCCGATATTCTAGTCGGTTCACGGTGGACGGCTTACCACGATATATCTATTTTGTCTATGGCTGCATCAGTTTAGTTTGATCTCATAGATCGATTAGGTATATCACATCACGCGTGCGCAGATCTTATCGGCTTACTAGGAGCGATTTATCATCAGTTTGTGCTACATTGGTTGCGTCCAACCTACTAAACTGCCAGTGATAATTCGTTCCTGCTAGGTTGATATTTTGTGCGCAAGCGTCTTATCGGGATGTATAGCCGATAAGTTATCATGTTTTACATCACGATCGCATTAGATCTATCGGCTCATCGAGGTCTTGTTATCATCATCAGTCTGTGCTGCAACAGTTGGGTCCAATCTACTAGACTGTTGGTAATAACTTTGCTCTTAATAAGCCGATGGGTTTCATGCGATGTTTTATTGGAGTGCTTAGCCGATAAGTTATCTTTATATCCAGCCGATTTGCCACGAACATGTTTAGAAAACCGCTGTCAAGCTGGGGCAGCACGAAATTGCATATCTCGGTTGTTCCTTGCGGTGAGGACCCGGGCGCGAGCACAATCGGCTGAAGTTCATTCAATCTATTTATTTACACATTCTGCCTATTTATAGCCGATTTTTGAGTATCCCTTTGGCAATTGGCTAGTTCGATATTTGCTTATTATTATTAATTACTATTCATGCCATCATCGGCTTCTAGTCGGTGTATAAGTGCTACAGTTCATATCGGCCATCGGCCGATGAGACGAGTCCAGATCAGCTTCCAGCCGATTGGCTCACTAATCTAATATTTTCTATCTCCTTGTCAATTGCAGGGTCAAATTGACTGGCACGCCTACGAACCTCAAGATTTTAGGACCTGCACTGGAGTGAAGCAAATCTCCCAAGCCTTCGCGTGTCCTAGGCACCGAATGGCCCCCGGCGGTTTTCGGTGTCAATACCCTCCTCGGGTGTGATGTAGCGCATGAGGACTCTGGATGCACTTCGACGATAGAGATCTTCTCTGACTACAAGGAAAAATTTGTTTGATGTTGGATCCGCTTGGCTTCACTGCAATCTTCTGGGAGCTTGTCTTCTAGGAGGAACCTAATGATTGGAGTCCGCCAATCATGAGAGATGATTAGTACTTCATTCGTTGCCACGGAAGGATCAACCCCCGACTGCTTGAGTACTGGCTTCTTTTTGACTGACGGCTCCAATAAGTGCCCGACAAAAATCCTAGTCGGGACTAGTTCTCGCTTGGATCCCATTTTGGCTAGCTCGTCTGCGGCTTCATTGTATTGGCGTAGCACATGTGTAATCTCCAGCCCGTCGAACTTGTTTTCTATCTTCTGTACCACCTGACAGTTTGCCTCCATGTTGTTGTCCAGACACGTCTAGTCTTTCATGACTTGGTTCACCACGAGTTGATAATCCCCACGTACTACTAGTCGGCGGATGCCGAGTGATATGGCGATGCGGAGCCCATGTGTGGGTGCCATGGGCCCCGGGTACCTCATGACAAGCATATGGGCCACTCGGATAGAGGATGGGCCTGGCCTTGTAATTAGAGATATAGTAATCCCTAGCAGACTTTGCCTTGTACGATAAGGAAAACACAGTCCTAGTTGGGTGCGTTATATCTCTAAGAGGAGATCCCTTGGCCATAATCCGGTTAGAACTCCTACCTTGTAACCCTGTCCCCCAGTATATAAGGGGAGGCAGGGCGCCCCCTGAGGGCAGGTTGAGTTGGTTCACTAGAATCACCACCACAAATCCTCAAAGGAATAACACCACAACTGAACGTAGCGTATTACCTCACATCGAGGGCCTGAACCAGTATAAAATCTCTGTGTGTTCCTTTGCAATCCATCAAGTTTCCATCCGCCGAGTAGCCCCATATATTTATTGCCAGTGTAAAACATCGACAGTTGGTGCGCCAGGTAGGGGCATCGGCGCGATCTACATCTACAAGCTCGATGGATCCAGCAACCGGAGTCGACGGCGGCAAACTCTCCCCCGGAGAAACAATTGCATTTGGAAGCCTCGACTTCGTCGCCGACCAGATCGGCAATCTCACCTTGGCCGACTCGGACTCGATCTGATCTACTAGGGAACCAGCCGACTCCGTGCCAGTCGGTCCACACGATGCTGCAGCAACCCTCATCGACTTGCCACGGCAATCTTCATCTTGTCCGGGTCTCGGGACAACTCTTTCCTTCGGTGTTCGACTCAGACTCGGCCTTGAGCCAGCCAAGATCGAGCTAAGAAGGGAAGAGATCGTCAATCTCCCGTACAGACTCGGCAACGCCATGGATATCTTCAGACAACATCCGACGTGGCAAACCCGATCTCCTGGAATTCGACTCGGATACGACCTAGAGCCGCTCGAGATTGGATCTATGGAGGTCGGAGTTATAATCACCCCCATCAACTATTCCGACTACGACTCTCAGTCGGATTCCAACTCTAAGTCAGACAGCAATTCGGCAAGCTTCTCCCCGCCACGAGAAATCTTCATGGCATCCAAAGGCTCTACTCCTACTCAGGAATCATGCTAACTACGCGAGCAGCAAGAGGAGGGAGCACGCCGACTGCGAGAGCAACAAGAGGAAGAAGCAAGACACCGGCACGATGATCTACGTAGGGCCAGGCGAACTGTACAGCAACAAATCCTCCAAACCCGAGTCGACGACCACGACGTCTTCATTACTCCTCAACAGAACATCGTGGCCGTTGCAACTCTACGGGATACACTCTAGTTCGGGCCTGATCACCAGGCCACCCCGACGATCGCAAGGATAAAAGCCATGCTTACCGCTGCTGCATGTCAGTAGCACCAACAGGTGGGTGATACCCTCATACCGACCAACCGGTCGACATCCCCAACGGCAGTCTCATCTACCTCAAAGCGATGCCGAGCGGCTGGCTCCAGTCAGCCGCATACGGAGGCACGTCAGGTGTCACTCGGCAACCCCAACGACAACCGATGACGTCAAAGCAATCGTCGGGACGATCAGGACCTCCGAGACTGACTACGGCGCGACCTTCGGCAAGACATCATCGCTCGGCGCTGAATGAGAAGAAGATGAGCAACGCCAACTGGAAGACAAGAACAAGCGTTTCGGCCTCCACCACGAGCGGTTTCGCCGCCGTATTCGGAGTCGGAGCCCTCATGAAGACGAAGGCATACCGGCCTTCACCCAGGAGCTACAACAGGTCAACTGGCCGTCGGGTTTCAAGCCTACAGGCATCGACAAATATGACGGCAAGACCAATCCCGAGTCTTGGCTCACAGTCTACACTCTGGCGATTCGAGCAGCCGGAGGAAATCACAAAGTCATGGCTAACTACCTCCCAGTCGCTTTAGCTGACTCAACTAGGACATGGCTAATAGGACTTCCCAAGCAATCAATCGGCTCCTGGGGAGAACTCCGGGAACGCCTCATCTCCAACTTTCAAGGAACATATGAGAGGCCATCTTCCGAGCACGACCTGTATCAGTTGCATCAAAGGAAGAACGAGTCTCTTCGTGACTTCATCAAGAGGTTCTTTGAGAAGAAAAATTCAATCCCGAAGATCAAGGACGAGGTCGTCATCACCGCCTTTCGAAAAGGAGTCAAAGACACCTCGTTCATCGACAAATTCACTCGGAAGCCTCCCAACTTTGTCAAGGCTCTATTCAACATGGCGAACAAATACGCCGACTCAGCCCACGCTGTTGCTGAGGCCCTTGAAGATAAAAAGACATCTTGACAGAAGAAGCGGGAGGGCACCGACGACGCGGTGCCGACTAAAGCTGGGAATCGCAAACGCAAGTCGGACGGCTTCATTGTGGCAGTCGGTCACGACCATCTTCGACCTTCAACAACTGAAGATTATCAGAACAACAAGTGACATGCTCGGGGGCTCAAAAGCCCAAATGCAAGGATTGTCGATGTTTTACACCGGCAATATAATTATGGGGCTACTCGGTGGATTGCAAAGGAACACAGAGAGATTTTATACTGGTTCAAGACCTCAATGTGAGGTAATACCCTACGTCCAGTTTATATGTATTCCTTTGAGGATATACGGTGGTGGTTCTGATGAACTTGTGTGCACCTGCCCTCATGGGGCGCCCTGCCTCCCCTTATATACTGGGGGACAGGGTTACAAGGTAGGAGTCCCCATCGGATTACGACTAGGAGATCTCCCCTTAGAGATATAACGCACCTGACTAGGACTGTATATTCCTTTCTATACAAGGCGAAGTCTGCCGAATCTAGCTATATCTCTAATTACAAGGCTAGGTCCATCCTCTATCCGACTGGCCCATATGCTTGTCATGAGGTACCCGGGGCCCATGGCACCCACAGTAGCCCCCGAGACCTTCATAGTTGAGTCACAGCTGATGCCAAGTGCTCATCCTCCACGGTGAAGTCTTCCCGAGTGCATTGCTCCCGAGTGCTCTTTGTCTAAGTGCTGCTTCTCCCGAGTCCTGCTTCATGTCAGCTGGCAGCGAGGCTATGAAGGGCTCGATGTAGATGTTGGAATAGTGTGCGCCGAATAGGTGCACCTATTAGGTGTAGCCCCCGACTTTGTGCTTAATTGTGAAAACAATTAAACATGAAGTCAAAGATCTTTAACCTTGTAGTCTTTCCCGAGTAGATTACTACTGGTACATGAGACTCTTCGGTATCATGTCAACCGGAATATAATTTATAGTCTTGTCGAGCAGGGAACTACTCGTATGTAGGACTCTTCGACTTCATGTCAGTCGGAATGTATGTTTATAGTCTTGCCGAGTAGGATGCTACTCGCATATGGGACTCTTCAGCGTCATGTCAGCTGGAAAGGGGGTGTTTATAGTCTTTCCCGAGTAGTATACTACTCGAAAATCAGACTCGTCGGCATCATGTCAGCTGGGATGATTATTTATAGTCTTTCCCAAGTAATATATTACTCGAAAATTAGACTCGTCAGCTTCATGTCAGCTAGAAAAGGGTTTATAGTCTTTCCCGAGTGGCGTCCCATTCGGAAGTTAGACTCTTCAGCTCGTCAGCTGGAAGAATGTTTATAGTCTTTCCCGAGTAGTATACTACTCGAAAGTTAGACTCCTCCGCATCATGTCAGCGGGAATGAGAAATTTATAGTCTCTCCCGAGTAGTGCACTACTCAAAAGTTAGACTCTTCCACATCATGTCAGTGGGAATAATGTTGCTCATGGCAACTGATGGCCATGCATGTAGGCCGAGTACCACTTTATGAAAATAAATCCACGGCGTGGTCAGGTGTACCCGAGAAACATACCTGCATCCCCAATTTTAATGAAGACCAGCTTGTGATCCTTGTAAGGATATATCCTCGAGACCTGGTGGATAAAACAGATACCCAAACATATATGTTTAGCAATAAGGCTCTCATGAAGCATATCTGTTTACCTCATCGGCTCCTGTTGGTAGCACCAGCGCTATAATTTCAACTCAGCCTGCGGGCGGCCCACATGGAGCATGCTACTGTAGGAACTCATATCTTGGTAGCCCGTTACCGAGTACGCCGGTCTAAACCGACCCACCCAATGTAGGCTCTATAAAATCACCATCCCTCGCATGTCAGGATGAGTTTTTGGTGTCGGTAACCGCAATCAGCCAGAGAAATCCTTATTCGCAAGCCTTTCCGACTTACGTTCCGAATGCAACCTGGTTGCCACAGAAGTCTGAGTAGGTATATTGCAGGATCTGCTTGCCCTCTTCAAGTGTGACATGGTGCATGAGAACTCCGGATGCGCTTTGACGATGTAAGTCTTCTCTAACTTCAGGAGAGCCGAGCAGGGTACCCGAACCTTGCATTAGCATAGGATTCGGCTAGCGACCCTCATGGGGCATACCCTACCCAACGGAGTTATAGCCAAGCGAGGTACCCAAACCTTGCATTAGCATAAGATTCGGCTAGTGACCCTCATGGGGCGTACCTCACCCAGCCGAGTGATATATGACCCCCGACTGGTGCCGGAAGTCGGTTGTCAGCTCACATGGAGCGTAGCCGAGGAAGATGACGTCCCGTCTGGCGCAAGTACTCGGTAAGTAGCCCTCACGGAGCATCCCGAGTGTATTTTGGCAGACTTGTCCAACCCCCGAGCGTAGGAGATAGGCTCGCAGCCCTGAGTTCCTGTCACACGTATCCGGAGCTGGGCCTGCAATATAAAGATATTGGATGAGTAGCATCTGATGATGGAAATAATCACCCGAATAAAATGTATTTTACAATATATGTAAATACGAGTTTTTCCTCTTTTTGATATTAATTTCCCCGAGTAGTTGACCCCTTACGTTTAAACACTCTGCCCGACTAGTCATAGGCCCCTAGCGTCGGGAGTTGGCTCATGGCTCTTTCCCAGACACGCGTTTTGGGTGACTTGAGTTTGTCTTTCATGGAGCAAAGTTTCACGAATCAGGTTTATGCTACTCAAGTACTTTTGCAATCATTTAAGAGCAAAAACAGAGAAGAGTGCAGCTTGTGCACCTATTAGGTGTAAGCGGCATTGGCAAGGCCGAGTGAAGAAATTTTATCAGGAAGCGACTTAGCTGTTCGGTATTTCGGAGTGGGGATGCCATCCTTGTGTTTGAGCTTGTGAGCCCTCGAGCATGTCACTTGTTGTTCTGATAATCTTCAGTTGTTGAAAGTCGAAGACGGTTGTGACCAACTGCCACAATGAAGCCGTCTGACTTGCATTTGCGATTCCCAGCTTTAGTCGGGACTGCGTCATTGGTGCCCTCCCGCTTCTTCTGTCAGGATGCCTTTTTATCTTTAAGGGCCTCAGCAACAGCGTGGGCTGAGTCGGCGTATTTGTTCGCCATGTCGAATAAAGCCTTGACAGAGTTGGGAGGCTTCCGTGTGAATTTGTCGATGAACGAGGTGTCTTTGACTCCTTTTCGAAAGGCGGCGATGACCACCTCATCCTTGACGTTAGGGATTGAGTTCTTCTTCTCAGAAAACCTCTTAATGAAGTCACGAAGAGACTCGTTCTTCCTTTGATGCAACTGATATAAGTCGTACTCGGAAGATGGCCTCTCGTATGTTCCCTGGAAGTTGGCAATGAAGCGTTCTCGGAGTTCTCCCCAGGAGCTGATTGATTGCTTGGGAAGTCCTGTTAGCCATGTCCTCGCTGAGTCGGCTAAAGCGACCGGGAGGTAGTTAGCCATGACTTTGTGATCTCCTCCAGCTGCCCGGATTGCCGTAGTATAGACCGTGTGCCAAGACTCGGGATTGGTCTTGCGTCGTATTTTTCGACTCCTGTAGGCTTGAAACCCGATGGCCAGTTGGCCTGTTGTAGCTCCTGGGTGAAGGCCCGGTACTCCTTCATCTTCATGAGGTTCCGACCCTGACTAACGCAGCGAAACACCGCTCGTGGTGGAGGCCGAAACGCTCGTTCTCGTCTTCCGGTTGGCGTTGCTCATCATCTTCTCGTTCGCTGGTGTCGAGCGTTGATGTCCTGCCAAAGATCATGTCGTTGTCGGCCTCGAAGTCCTGATCATCCCGACGGTGCTTGAACGTCGCCTTATCGTTGGGGCTGCCCGAGTGATGCCTGACGTGCCTCCGTATGCAGCTGACTAAAGCCAGCTGCTCGGCGTCGCTTTGAGGTAGATGAGACTGCCGTTGGGAATGTCGACCGGTTGGTCGGTATGAGGGTATCACCCGACTGTTGGTGCTGCTGACATGCAGCAGCGGTAAGCAGGGCTTTTATCCTTGCGATCGTCGGGGTGGCCTGGTGATCAGGCCCAAGTTGGACCGTGTCCAGTAGGGTCGCGGCGGCCACGACGTTTTGTTGAGGAGTAATGAAGACGTTGTGGTCGCCGACTTTTGTTTGGAGGGTTTGTTGCTGAGCGGTTCACCCAGCCCTGTGTAGGCCGTCGTTGCGGGCATGCAGGCATCTTGCTTCTTCCTCCTGTTGTTCTCGCAGTCGGCAGGCCTCCTCCTCTTGTTGTTCATGTAGTCGGCGTGATTCCTGAGTAGGAGTAGAGCCTTTGGATGCCATGAAGATTTCTCGTGGCAGGGAGAAGCTTGCCGAACTGCTGTCCGACTTAGAGTCGGAATCCGACTGAGAGTCGTAGTCAGAATAGTTGATGGGGGTGATTATAACTCCGACCTCCCTAGATCCGATCTCGAGCGGCATTGGGCCGTATCCGAGTCGAACTCCAGAGGATCGAGTTTGCCGCGTCGGATGTAGATTGTAGATATCCACGGCGTCGCTGAGTCCGAACGGGAAATTGACGATCTCTTCCTTTTTTGGCCCGATCTCGACCGGCTCAAAACCGAGTCCGAGTCGAACACCGAAAGAAAGAGTTGTCCCTGGACTCGGGCGTATTGGAGATCGCCGCAGCATGTTGTGAAAGATTGCTGCAGCATCGTGTAGGCCGACTGGCGCGAGTCGGCTGGTTCTCGGCCAGTTGGATCGGGTCCGTGTTGGCCAAGGTGAGATTGCCGATCTGGTCGGCGACGAAGTCGAGGCTTCCGAATGCAATTGTATCTCCGGGAGAGAATTTGCCGCCGTCGACTCCGGTTGTTGGATCCATCGAGCTTGTAGATGTAGATCGCGCCGAAGCCCCTACCTGGCGCGCCAACTGTCGATGTTTTACACCGGCAATATAATTATGGGGCTACTCGGTGGATTGCAAAGGAACACAGAGAGATTTTATACTGGTTCAGGCCCTCAATGTGAGGTAATACCCTACGTCCAAATTATATGTATTCCTTTGAGGATATACGGTGGTGGTTCTGATGAACTTGTGTGCACCTGCCCTCATGGGGCGCCCTGCCTCCCCTTATATACTGGGGGACAGGGTTACAAGGTAGGAGTCCCCATCGGATTACGACTAGGAGATCTCCCCTTAGAGATATAACGCACCCGACTAGGACTGTATATTCCTTTCTATACAAGACGAAGTCTGCCGAATCTAGCTATATCTCTAATTACAAGGCTAGGCCCATCCTCTATCCGAGTGGCCCATATGCTTGTCATGAGGTACCCGGGGCCCATGGCACCCACAAGGATGGCATCCCCACTCCCAAATACCGAACAGCTAAGTCGCTTCCTGATAAATAATTCTTCACTCGGCCTTGCCAATGCCGCAGCCGCTTACACCTAATAGCGTACAAGCTGCACTTCTTTCTGTTTTTTCTCTTAAATGATTGCAAAAGTACTCGAGTAGCATAAATCCTGATCCGTGAAACTTTGCTCCATGAAAGACGAACTCAAGTCACCCAAAATGCGTGTCTGGGAAAGAGCCATGAGCCAACTCCCAACGCTAGGGGGCTATGACTAGTCAGGCAGAGTGCTTAAACGTAAGGGGTCAACTACTCAGGGAAATTAATATCAATAAGAGGAAGAGCATGTATTTACATATATTGTAAAATACATTTTATTCGGGTGATTGTTTTCATCATCAGATGCTACTCATCCGATATCTTTATATTGTAGGCCTAGCTCCAGATACATGTGACAGGAACTTAGGGCCGCGAGCCTATCTCCTACGCTCGGGGGCTGGACTAGTCTGCCAAGATACGCTTGGAATGCTCCATGGGGGCTACTGACCGAGTACTTGCACCAGTCGGGACGTCATCTTCCCTGGCTACACTCCATGCGAGCTGATAATCGACCTCCGGCGCCAGTCGGGGCTCGTGTACTACTCAGCTAAGTAGGGTACGCCCCATGAGGGTCGCTAGCCGAATCCTATGCTAATGCTAGGTTTGGGTACCTTATTTGGCCACAACTCTGTCAGATCGGGTACGCCCCATGAGAGTCGCCAGCCGAATCCTATGCTAATGCAAGGGTCGGGTATCTTATTTGGCCACAACTCTGTCAGATTGGGTACACCCCATGAGGGTCGCCAGCCGAATCCTATGCTAATGCAAGGGTCGGGTACCTTATTTGGCCATAACTCTGTTGGATAGGGTACGCCCCATGAGGGTCGCCAGCCGAACCCTCTACTAATGCGAGGTTCGGGTACCTTGTTCGGCTTTATCCATGTTAGAGAAGACTTACGTCGTCAAAGCGCATCTGGGGTTCTCATGCACCGCGTCACACCTGAGCAGGGCAAGCAGATCCTGCAATATACCTACTCAGGCTTCTGTGGCAACCAAGTTGCATCCAGAACGTAAGTCAGAAAGGCTTGCGAATAAGGATTTCTCTGGCTGATTGCAGTTACTGACACCAAAAAACTCCTCCTGACATGCGAGGGATGGTGATTTCATAGAGCCTACATTGGGTGGGTCGGTTTAGGCTGGCTTATTCGGTAATGGGCCACCAAGATATGAGTTCCTACAGTAGCATTCTCCAGGTGGGCCGCCCGCAGGCTAAGTTGAAATTATAGCGCTGGTGCTACTAACAGGAGCCGATGAGGTAAACAGATATGCTTCATGAGAGCCTTATTGCTGAACATATATGTTTGGGTATCTGTTTTATCCACCAGGTCTCGAGGATATATCCTTACAAGGATCACAAGCTGGTCTTCATTAAAATTGGGGATGAAGGTATCTCTCTCGAGTACACCTAACCACGCAATGGATTTATTTTTCATAAAGTGGTACTTGGCCTACATGCGTGGCCACCAGTTGCCATGACCAACGTTATTCCAGTCGACATGACACTGAAGAGTCTAACTTTCGAGTAGTGCACTACTCGGGAGAGGCTATAAATTTCTCATTCCCGCTGACATGACGCGGAGGAGTCTAACTTCTAGGTGGGATGCCACTCGGGAAAGACTATAAACCCCTCTTTCCAGTTGACATGACGCTGAAGAGTCCCATATACGAGTAGCATCTTACTCGGCAAGACTATAAACACACATTCCGACTGACACGAAGTCGAAGAGTCCTACATACGACTAGTTCCCTACTCAGCAAGACTATAAAGTTTATTCTGGTTGACATGATACCGAAGAGTCTCATATACTAGTAGTATACTACTCAGGAAAGACTATCAGGTTAAAGATCTTTGACTTTATGTTTAATTGTGTTCACAATTAAGCACAAAGTCGGGGGCTACACCTAATAGGTGTGCTTATTCGGCACACACTATTCATACTTCTACATGGAGCCCTTCATAGCCTCGCTGCCAGCTGACATGAAGCAGGACTCGGGAGAAGAAGCACTCGAACAAAAGAGTACTCGGGAGCAATGCACTCGGGAAGACTTCACCGTGGAGGATAAGCACTCTGCATCAGCTGTGACTCAACTATGAAGGTCTCAGGGGCTACTGTGGGTGCCATGGGCCCCGGGTACCTCATGACAAGCATATGGGCCACTCGGATAGAGGATGGGCCTGGCCTTGTAATTAGAGATATAGTAATCCCTAGCAGACTTTGCCTTGTACGATAAGGAAAACACAGTCCTAGTTGGGTGCGTTATATCTCTGAGAGGAGATCCCTTGGCCGTAATCCAGTTGGGACTCCTACCTTGTAACCCTGTCCCCCAGTATATAAGGGGAGGCAGGGCGCCCCCTGAGGGCAAGTTGAGTTGGTTCACCATTATCACCACCGCAAATCCTTAAAGGAATAACACCACAACTAGACGTAAGGTATTACCTCACATCGAGGGCCTGAACCAGTATAAAATCTCTGTGTGTTCCTTTGCAATCCATCAAGTTTCCATCCGCCGAGTAGCCCCATATATTTATTGCCGGTGTAAAACATCGACACCATGTATGAGTGCTTTGTACTCGGCAATGTTGTGGGATGCTGGAAAGTGTATCTGAAGGACATATTTCAGTTTTTCTCCAATGGGTGACGTCAGCACGATGCTAGCCCCTGCTCCACCGATCCGTAGAGAACCGTCGAAGTACATTGTCCAGTATTCTAGCTTGTGTCCACTCGGCTACGAAGTCGACAAGTGCTTGCAACTTGATTGCTGTCAGAGGTTGAAAAGTAATATCAAACGCCATCAACTCAAGCGCCCATTTAGTGATTCTACCGGTGGCCTCGCGATTGTGTAGGACGTCCCCAAGCAGAGACGATGTGACGATTGTAACTTGATGCGACTAAAAATAGTGCACCAACTTCCGGATAGTTATGAGCAAGCCATATAGCAGCTTTTGGACTTGGGGATATCTTATCTTGGATTCACCTAGGACTTCGCTAACAAAGTAAACTGGTCTTTGAACTTTCTGTACGTGTCCTGGCTACGCCTGCTCAACGACCAGTACCGTGCCGACTACCCAAGTGGTTGGCGCCAGGTATAACATGAGTGGTTCCTGGGGGCATTGCTGATGCCAACATGGGTGGTGATGTGAGGAACTTCTTGAAGTCTTCGAAGGCTTGTTGGGCTTCTGGCATCCATTGAAAATTGTCAACATTCTTCACTAATTTGAAAAAGGGCATGCCTCGTTTGCCGAGTGGGAAAATGAATCAGCTGAGTGCCGCCATGCAGCCGGTCAGCTTCTATACATCCTTCTGTTTAGTCAGGGGTGTCATGTTCATGATAACATTGATTTTCTCTAGATTTGCTTCGATGCCCTGTTGTGATACGATGTAGTCGAGTAATTTTCCCGAAGGTACTCCAAAGATGCACTTTTCCGGTTCAACTTCATCTTGAATCTCCGAAGGCTTTGGAAAGTTTCTTCTAAGTCGGTGTTGAGGTCCTCCTTGACTTTAGTTTTGATCACCACGTCATTGACATATACCTCCACGTTGCACCCGAGTTGATTGTGAAGACACCGCTAGATAGCACATTGATACGTTGTGCTAGTGTTTTTCAACCTGAACGGTATAGTGACATAGCAGTATGCCCCAAATGCGTGATAAAAGAAGTCTTCAGGCAGTCCTCCTCCTTTAGGCTGATTTGATGGTATCCTGAGTAATAGTCGAGAAAACTGAGTAACTCATATCCCGCGGTTGAATCGACCACCTGTTCTATCCTAGGTAGACCAAATGGATCCTTGGGACATGCTTTGTTTAAGTCGGTGTAGTCGACGCACATGTGCCATTTACCGTTCTTCTTCCAAACCAGGACTGGGTTTGCCAGCCAATCTGGGTGATAGACTTCCTTGATGAACCAGGCTACGAGGAGTTTGGTTATCTCCTCCCGAATAGCATCTTTTCGGTCTTGTGCGAAGCGCCGTGGTCATTGCATGACTTGTTTGGCGTCCGGCTTGACATTCAAGGAATGCTTGATCACCTCCCTTGGTACACCAGGCATGTCATAAGGTTTCCAAGCAAATATATCCCTATTTTCTTGGATGAAGGTGACGAGCGTGTCTTCCTATTTGGGGTCAAGTCTGGTCCTGACAAGCACAGTCTTGGTGGGGTCGGAAGGGTTCGAGGAATCTTCTTCATCTCTAAATCCGCTGAAATTCCCGACTTGGCTACTTTCTTCGCCGGAACTTGATCGTCCTCGTTTCCAGTTGTTACAGCTAGTCGGATATTGCTTCGTCTGACTACCACCTCGTGAGACTGGGCCAACTCGCAACTCTCCTTGTTGTAGGTAAAGGCTTGCTTTACATCGCTGCGCAAGGAAAGTACTCCTGCTGGTCCTTGCATCTTGAGCACCATGTATGTATAATGGGGCATTGCCATGAATTTGGCTAGTGCAGGCCGTCCGAGTATGGCGTGGTACGCGGTCTTGAAGTCGGCAACCTCGAAATAGATGTTCTCGGTGTGGAAGTTCTCCCGCGTGCCAAAAGTAACTGGCAGAGTGATCTGTCCAGGTGGAGTAGAAGAGAGGCTGGGGATTACCCAGTGGAAGGGAGCTGTACTCGGACGCAGCTCGGATCGAGGGATTTTCATCTCATCGAGCATCTTGGCAAACAAGATGTTGAGAGTGCTTCCCCCATCGATTAGAACCTTCTTCAATTTGACGTTTCCGATGACCAGATCCAGACAAGTGGATAACGTCCTGGATGAGTTACTCGGTCGAGGTGATCCACGCAGTCGAAAGTGATTACTATCTCAGACCAACGCAGGTATTGAGGGGCGTCTTACGAGACCAAGTTGACCTCTCGGGCCATTAGCTTCTGTTTTTGCTTGGACTCGTATGTAGATGGCCGTCCAAAGATGTGGTTGAGCTTAGCCTGGGGATCTTGATAGTCTCGGCTGCACCCGAGTCTAGTTTGTCTTTCTCCTTGTTGTCACTAGACGTTGATGTCTACTCAGAAGCAAACTTCTTGAGCATGAAGCAGTTTTTAGCCATGTGCTTCCCCTTTGGGTGGAAAGGGCATGGACCGTTTGTAACCTTCTGGTATTCATTTGTCCTTAGGGGTAGCGGTCGGCTGGGCTCAACAGCCGCTACAATGTTGTCCGATTTGTGCGTACGATTACAAGACTTAGTCGAGGCCGCATCATTAGTGTCCTTCCGCTCCTTCTGTCGGGGCTCCTTCTTGTCATCCAGGGCCTCAGCAACGGCGTCGGCCGAGTCGGCGTATCTGTTTGCCATACCAAATAGAGCTTTGATAGAACTTGTAGGCGATGAATGGAGTTGTCAATGTTTTGTATCGGCAATAAATATATAGGGCTACCCGTGAGACCTAAACTTGATGGATTGCAAAGGAACATGAATGATTATACTAGTTCAGGCCCTCAAGATGAGGTAATACCCTACGTCCAGTTATGGTGTATTACCTTTGAGATTGTATGACTTCTTCTGCCCTCAGGGGGCGCCCTGCCTCCCCTTATATACCGGGGGACAGGGTTACAGAATAGGAATCCCAGTCGAACTCTGACCAAGGGATTTCTGTGGAGGCCATGGGCCCCAGGTACCTCATGACAAGCATATGGGCCACTCGGACAGAGGATGGGCCTAGCCTTGTAATTAGAGATATGATAGAGCTCGGTAGACTTAGCCTTCTACGATAAGGAATATACAGTCCTAGTCGGGCAAGACATATCTCTAAGGGGAGATCCCTTGGCCGTAGTTCGGCTAGGACTCCTACTTTGTAACCCTGTCCCCCAGTATATAAGGGGACGCAGGGCGCCCCTTGAGGGTGGAACCATCAAGTTCATCAGAACCACCACCATACATCCTCAAAGGAATACACCACAACTGGACATAGGGTATTACCTCACATCGAGGGCCTGAACCAGTATAAGCTCCCCGTGTTCCTTTGCAGTCCACCGAGTTTCGATCCAACAAGTAGCCCTATAATCACATTGCCGGTGTAAAACATCGACAGTTGGCGCGCCAGGTAGGGGCTTCGGCGAGATCAACTTCCACAAGCTTCATGGATTGGACAACCGAAGTAGACGGCAACAAATTCTCCCCTGGAGACACGATTACATTTGGAAGCCTTGACTTCATCGCTGACCAGCTCGGCAACCTCACCTTGGCCGAGTCAGACCGATCCGATCAGCCGAGGAATCGGCCGACTCCGCACCAGTCGGCCCACACGACGCTGCAACAACCCTCATCGATTTGCTGCGGCAATCTTCTCCTTCCCCGGGTCTCATGACAACTCTCTCCTTCGGTGTTTGGCTCATACTCGGCCTTGAGCTAGCCCGGGTCGAGCTAGGAAGGGGAGAGATCGTCAATCTCCCATGCAGACTCAGCGACGCCGCAGACATCTACAATCTACATACCACGCGGCAAACCCGATCATCTACGGTTCAGTTCAGACATGGCTCAGAGCCGTTCTAGATTGGATCTAGGGAGGTCGGAGTTGTCCTTACCCCGATGAACTACTCGGATTCCGACTCCATGTCAGACAATAGTTTGAACACCAATTTAGACACCAGTCTGGCAAGCTTCCTTCTGCCCTGAGAAATCTTCATGGTTTCAACCCCACCACCGGAGGTGTGCCGAGTACAAGAGTAGCAAGAAGAGGAGGCCCGCCGACTGCGGCAACAGGAGGAGGCTGAACACGACGCTCGCAATGACGAGCTACGCATGGCTGGGTGAACCGCTCAGCAACAAATCCTCCAGACTAGAGTCGGCGACCACGACGTCTTCGTCACGCCACAATAGAACGTTGTGGCCGCTACAACCCTGCTAGACACACTCCAGCTCAGGCCTGATCACCTGGCCACCCCGACTATAGCAAGAATCAAAGCCATGATTACAGCTGCTGCATGTTAGCAACACCAGCAATTGGGTGATACACTTATACTGACCAACCAGTCGGGTTCTCCAGTAGCGGTCTCGTCTGCATCAGCACGACGCCGAGCGGCCGGCTCAAGTCAGCCGCATGCGGAGTCACGCCAAACATCTCTCGGCAACACAAACAACAACAATCAGCGGGGTCCCCAGAACCATCGTCGGTTCAACCAAGATCTCCGAGTTCATCTACAACGTGATCTCCGCCAAGACATCAACGCTCGGCGCCACCAACGCGAAGACGACGAGCGTCACCGACTGGAGGACAAGTACCAGCGCTTCGGCCTCCACCACGAGCGGTTCCACCGTTGCGACCGGAGCCGGAGCCCTCATGCAGATGAAGGCGTACCTGCCTTCACCCAGGAGCTATAGGAGGTCGACTGGCCGTCGGGCTTCAAGCCTACAAGAATCAAAAAATACGATGGCAAGACCAACCCTGAGTCCTAGCTCACCGTATACACTCTAGCGATCCTTCACCCAGGAGCTATAGGAGGTCGACTGGCCGTCGGGCTTCAAGCCTACAGGAATCAAAAAATACGACGGCAAGACCAACCCTGAGTCCTGGCTCATCGTATACACTCTAGCGATCCGAGCCGCTAGAGGTGACCATAAAGCCATGGCTAACTACCTCCTGGTCGCCCTAGCCGACTCAGCGAGGACATGGCTCACAGGGCTCCCAAAGCGGTCAATCGGCTCCTGGGGAGAACTCTGGGAACAGTTCATCACCAATTTTTAGGGGACTTATGAGAGGCCGTCTTCTGAGCACGATCTCTATCAGCTGCACCAGAGGAAGAATGAGTCTCTTCGCGAGTTCATCAAAAGGTTCACCGAGAAGCACAACTTGATCCCAATGATCAAGGACGAGGTCGTCATCGCCGCCTTCTGCAAGGGAGTCAAGGACGCCCCATTCATTACAAAATTCACTCGGAAGCCTCCAAACTCTGTCAGGGCTCTCTTCGATATGGTGAATAAGTATGCTGACTTAGCCGAGGCGGTCGCTGAGGCCCTCGATGAAAAGAAAGTGTCCTGGCAAAAGAACCAAAAGGCTAAAGCCGACAAGAAGCCGTCACAGAACAAATCTAGCAGCCGCAAGCGGAAGTCAGAAAACATGGTGGCCAACGTGGAGTGGACTCGGTCACGACCCCCAAGGAACAACGAGTACCAGAAGGTGATGAACGGGCCTTGCCCCTTTCACCCCAAGGGCAAGCACGTGGCCAAGGACTGCTTCATGCTCAAGAAGTTTTCTTTCGAGCAGGCTTCATCATCTGGCGCCGACAAGGACAAGGATAAGCCAGATTCGGGCTCGACCTATGATTATCAAGTCCCCAGGCCGAGCTCAACCATATCTTCGGAGGGCCGTCTGCATATGAGTCTAAGAGGAAGCAGAAGCTAACAGTACGCGACATCAACGCGGTCTCTACAGCAGACGCCCCCTAGTATTTGGGCTGGTCAGAGATGCCCATCACATTCAACCGCGCAGATCATCCAGATCGGGTTTCACACCCGGGACGCTATCCACTCGTCCTAGACCCGGTCGTCAAAAATATCAAGTTGAAGAAGGTTCTCATAGATGGAGGCAGCGCGCTCAACATCCTCTTCGCCAAGACCTTGGATGATATGAAGATACCTTGTTCAGATCTGCGGCCTAGTACGGCGCCCTTCCACGGGATAATTCCCGGCCTGTCTTCAACACCCCTCGGGTAGATAACCTTGCTGGTCACCTTCAGCACGCGACATAACTTCTATACAGAAAACATTTGCTTCGAGGTTGCCAACTTCGGGATTGCGTACCACGCGATACTCAGACGGCTGGCGCTTGCCAAATTCATGGCGATACCACACTATACCTACATGGTGCTCAAGATGCCTGGGCCAACCGAAGTTCTCTTCCTTCGTAGCGACATCAAGCAAACCTTCACCTACGACAAAGAGAGTTGCGAGTTGGCTCAGTCTCAAGAAGCGGTAGTCGGATACGACAGTATTCGGCAAGCGCCACAATAGAAGTCGAGGACAACCAAGTTCTGGCAAAAAAGTAGCAAAGTCGGGAATTTCAGTGGACTCTGACACGAAGAAGATCCCCCTGGATCCTTCTGACCCCTCCAAGACTGCTCTAGTCAGGACCAGACTCGACCCCAAATAGGAACACGCGCTCGTCATCTTCCTCCAGGCAAACAAGGACATCTTCGCCTGGAAACCTTCTGACATGCCTGGGGTACCAAGGGAGGTGATCGAGCATGCCCTCAATGTCAAGACAGACGCCAAGCCAGTCAAGCAACAGCTATGTCGCTTTACACAAGACCGGAAAGATGCTATCCGGGAGGAGATAACCAAGCTCCTCACAACCGGGTTCATCAAAGAGGTCTACCACCCGGATTGGCTGGCAAACCCAGTCCTAGTCCGGAAGAAGAACGGTAAATGGCACATGTGAGTCGACTACACCGACTTAAACAAGGCGTGCCCCAAAGATCCATTTGGTCTACCGAGAATAGATCAGGTGGTGGATTCAACTGCGGGGTGTGAACTTCTCAGCTTTCTCGACTGTTACTCGGGATACCACCAAATCAGCCTGAAGGAGGAGGACTGCCCAAAGACGTTTTTCATCACGCCGTTTGGAGCATACTGCTACATCACCATGCCGTTAAGTTTGAAAAATGCTGGAGTAACGTATCAACGAGCAATTCGGTGGTGTCTACAACTCAGATCGGGCACAATGTGGAGGCATATATCGATGGCGTGGTGATCAAGACAAAGTCCAAAGAAGACCTCATCGCCGACTTGGAGGAAACCTTCCAAAATCTTCGAAGATTCAAGATGAAGTTGAACCCCGAAAAGTGCGCCTTCGGTGTGCCATCCGGCAAGCTACTCGGCTTCATCATATCGCATCGCAGCATCGAGGCTAATCCAGAGAAAATCAACGCAATCATGAACATGGCACCCCCGACTAGCCAGAAGAACGTCCAGAAGCCAATAGGATGCATGGCGGCACTCAGCCGATTTATCTCCCGACTAGGCAAACGGGGCATGCCCTTCTTCAAACTACTGAAGAATGAAGATAATTTTCAATGGACTCCCAAAGCCCAGCAAGCCTTCGAAGACTTCAAGAAATTTCTCACATCACCACCAATGTTGGCATCGCCTATGCCCCAAGAGCCATTACTACTATATCTGGCGGCAACCAATCAGGTAGTCAGCACGGTGTTGGTGGTCGTATGATCCGAACCAGGTCATATACAAAAAGTTCAACGGCCAGTCTACTTTGTTAGCAGGGTCCTTGCTGACTCAAAGATGAGATATCCGTAGGTTCAGAAGCTACTCTATGGCCTACTCATCACTATCCGGAAGTTGGTGCACTATTTCCAGTCGCATTAGGTCACGGTGGTCACATCGTATCCACTCGGGGACATCCTGCATAACCGCAAGGCCACCGGCCGAAATGCTAAATGGGCACTCGAGTTGATGGCGTTCAACATCCCCTTTCAGCCATGGATAGCAATCAAATCGCAAGCTCTAGCCGACTTTGTGGCTGAGTGGACAGAAGTTTAGACAACTACAACAACAGACAAGCTAGAGTACTGGACAATGTACTTCGACGGTTCTCTATGAATCAGCGGCACCGGGGCCAGCGTCGTACTGACGTCACCCACCGGTGAAAAACTCAAGTACGTCCTCCAGATCCACTTCCTGGCTTCCCACAATGTCACCGAGTACGAGGCACTCATCCACGGGCTCTGCATTGCTATATCACTTGGCATCTGCCGACTGGTTGTGCACGGAGACTCTCAACTCGTGGTCAACCAAGTCATGAAAGACTGGGCATGTCTGGACAATGCCATGGTGGCATACTGTCAGGAGGTTAGAAAGTTGGAAAACAAGTTCGACGGGCTGGAGATAACACACGTATTACGATAATACAATGATGCTGCAGACGAATTGGCAAACATGGGATCCAAGCGAGAAGTGGTCCCAACCAGGATCTTTGTCGAGCAACTAACGGAGCCATCAGTCAAGAAGAAACCAGTGCCAAAGCAGTCGGGGGTTGAACCTACCCCGGCAACAGAAGAAGTATTGGTCATATCTCAAGATTGGATTGAGGCGAAACCCATTGCTACCATAACAGCGGCACGAGCAAAGGACTTCATTAGGAGTATATTATACCGATTCGGGGTTCCTAACCGCATCATAGCGGACAACGGTATTCAGTTCACGGGTGGCGTATTTCAAGATTTCTGTGACAACTTCGGCATCAAGATCTGTTATGCATCTGTGGCACACCCACGGAGCAAAGGGCAGGTTGAGTGTGCCAATGGCATGGTCTTACATGGTATCAAGGCCAGAATATTTGACCGACTATAGCCATATGCAGGGTAGTGGGTACAAGAACTCCCATCTGTTCTCTGGTCTCTAAGAACCATGGTTAGTCGGGCAGCAGGGCAATCCCCTTTCTTTTTGGTCTATGGTGCTAAGGCTGTGTTACCAACCAAGTTAGAGTTTGGCGCTCCGCGAGTTTGGGCTTACTCAGAAGACACATCCAACAATACCCGATTGGTCAAGCTAGATCAGTTGGAAGAAGCGAGGGACATCGCAATAATCCAGTCGGCAAGGTATCTTCAAGGCTTGTGTCATTATCACAATCGCAATGTCCGTGGCCGCGCCTTTTTGGTCGGGGATCTCGTCTTGGGAAAAATATAAACCACCAAAGACAGGCATAAACTATCCCCAATATGGGAAGGGCCATTCATTATCGCTGAAGTTACACGGCTAGGCGCCTACCGACTGAAGACTGAAGACGGTGCCCTCGTCAGCAACTCATGGAATATATAACAGCTACGTCCTTTCTATACCTAAGTTTTCTATTTTCCCATGTGTATAGTTTTCCTCTGACTCACTACGCCACTTGTTCCAACTGAGTAGTGAGTCAGGAACTGCATATATTATGTGCTTTGTCAATAATATACGAGCCTGTTTTACTCAAGTTATGAAGTTCTGCAACGACTTTGTCATGATCGCCTGAGCACAGCTTTCTGCGGTGAACGATTTTATTAAGTTCCTATAGACTAACTCGGCATAGACCATACAGTCGAGTAGAGCTAATGATAACTAAGTAAAACCCCAGAGCTCGGCGGCATTGCACATATATTTACACATGTTCTTACAAAATACTTTATATACACCGACTGCAAGATGGATTGTTCATACATTCCCAGGTCCTTGGTGATCGCCTCTGCAGTTGGCCTCACTTGGGTGATCAACTCCAGCGCCTCCTCAAGTGTTGTCTCTTTTGCAAACCCTTCACCGATGGCCTCAAGATCTGCACTGGGGTAGATCAACTTCGTCATCGCGAGGGTCTGGGCCACATCAACAACAACACGCTCATCTGAGTACCTCTTCAGGATACTCGGGGCTTCGTTAAGGCGCGCCTGCACCTGGGAGACCGTGTTGGAGCTGGTTCCCACTTAGTGAGGATCCATAATGTCAAGGAGCCCTTTCACGGACTCGGCAAGAATCTCAAGTGACTCCTTGACGACCTTGATCTCCTTTGCAAAAGCATGAAACTAGGTTTGGGCGTTGGCTTTGGCAGCTGCCCAGATTCATTGGCAAGTAAACTTGTCAGCCAAGACAGTAGTCAGAGTAATTGAAGGATTGGACAAGGTCATTGTCAGAGTGAAGACTTACTTTCGTAGTTGGCTTCCACCTTAGCTTTGGCTTTCTCCAGTTCGATCTTTTCCTTCTTGAGTTTGCCTTTGGCCCTTTCCAGCTCGGCCTTGTCTTTGTCGAGTTTGGCTCTGGCTTTCTCGGCCTCCTTCAGCTTGGTCTCCCCCTCTGTTCGGGTCTTCAACTCAGTTTCGAGGGCTGTATATCAGAATAGCTGAGAGCTCAAGATTACAGTCAAGACACAACTGGGCAGTCGGGAAACAATAAAGCTAGAGAAATATGCATGGGATTTAGTCGGGAGGACAAACACGGGAGACTCACTTCTGATCTTCTTGGCTAGAGCCTAGTTCTCATCCCTGAGTTTGTCAACGGCTCCCCTTAGCCAAGTTTCCCTCTCGTGGCTAGACCGCTCCAAGTCGGCCTTCGAGGTCTGGAGCTAGTCCAATCACTAGAGTAGGGGGGCAAGCTGGGTCAGGACCTCATTCAATGTAACGCCCAGAAATTCGCACCAAAATTCTGAACATTAATGTGTATAAAATCCCTGCCCAGGAAAGCCAGGGTACACAAACCAAGTTGCAATACAGAGTGTCTTACAAACAGAGTAAACTGTATCTTACATAAATGCAGCGGAAAAAGGTAAAACGGAGTCTATAAACAGCTGGCCAAGCAGCCGCTTCCATCCCACAGGCACCTTGACGGCGGAGCCAGCCTATTCCTCAGGATGATCTTCATCTGACGCATCCTCTAACACTGGGGGGAAAATTGGAGCAAGGCTGAGTACCACCCACAGTACTCAACAAATCACACCCACAAATATGCATATGCACAGGGTACAAAGATGGGATAGGGTTTATTTGCGGAAAAGCAGTTGCAAAAGGGAGTAGTTCACAAACAGTAAAAAGTTGATTTAGTTAACAATATTAACTTCCACTGATTAACGTTACACCACGTTAACCAGGCCCAACCATTCCCAACTGATTGACGCTAAACCACGTCAACCAGTCTCCACTGATGAACGCTACACCACGTTCATCAGACACCTCCGGGTACCGTTACACCACATTACCCGGACTCCACTGATTAACGCTACACCACATTAACCAGTCACCACCGGACAACGTACCACGCTGACCAGCATTTCCCGACCAACGCTAAACCACATTGACCAGGCCGCGCTGATGGAAGCTACACCATGACCACCAGGCGTAACTGATGAGAGTTACACCACACTCACCAGTCTCCACCGATTAGCGTTACACCACGCTAACCGGTCACCCCCAGTCAGCTCAACCACGCTGACCGGACTCAACACCTTCCACACACCAGTTTGATAAAACAGGATTAATTATCTAGGGTGAGACTAATCACGGTGAGTCTTGGCCAATGTGCCCATTACCGCGGGCGCGGCTATTCGAATAGTTTTACTCTGATCAGAGGTGTACAACTGTACCCACAAGACACAGCCCCCACACACGTTCCCCTGTGCCAGTACATCACCACGATGTCCCGTACGAGGCTGTGACAGGACCGTTCACGAAACCCTTCCCTAACCATCCACACCACGCTGAGGTTGCACCTGCCGACAGGGCACGCCATATTGGCCAGGCTACCCCCCTTGCACCACGGTGAATCCGGCAGCCGATCAACCCTACCCCGGGCCGACCCAACTCCATCACGCCCACCCTCTTCTTCGGTGCCTAGGAGAGGGAGAAGAAACGCTTCAAGCCCAGCCGTTGCCCACGCTGGCTTGTGGCAAGTACGGGAAGTTGCCCAAGTGGTTCCCGTGAACCGGTCCTTAATTGCCATGGGTGTGACAAGCAAAACCATACACCCACAGCCCACCATTTAGGTCAAAATTTTAGGAATTAACAACAGCCTATCCAGGTTCCATTTTTTCCGACATAGAGTCGAGCCATACAAAAGAAATAGTATTTAATTCCCATGTGAGCTATGTTGCTAAGCATGGCTAAGCATCCTAAGAACTATAATCTAATCACATTATTACCCAGGTGACAAGGGTTCAGGTATCAAAACTATGGCTGAGTCCTAACATTGCATAGGTAATACCAATCCACATGAATTATTAAAATAATGCAGTTTATTTAAGTAAACAAAGCAATTTCAGCGAAAAATGGGTACAAAGTGGTCAAAATAACAGTGCGACTTGCCTTGCTCCGGCTCAAGGTATTCGGCTACGATCTCAAAATACGCAGGAGAATTACCGGCGTCAGATTCTACAACAACAATGCATAAACAATTAAAAACAGTACATGGGGCAATCAACATGGGCTAAAAGTATTTTTAATGGATTCTTTTCTGGGCATTGCTTTTTTTTGGATTTAATTGAAATTTGAATGGACTTTAATCAGAGTTCGTATATGAATAGTTATGATTATTGAATTTTACTGCTTTTTTGAGAGTAAATATAATTAAACCAGTGATTTAATGCGCATTAACCGATTTATGACATCACCAGATTGGGAAGCCAGCGCCGACAGGCGGGCTCCAGCCAGCCAGTGGCGTGCAAGAGGCAGGCGCACGGCGGACCCAGTCCACCGCGGCCGAGAGCGGGCACACCACGTGCGCCACCACGGGCAAGTACCACGGAGCGAGCGAGCGGAGCGGCGGCCCGATCTGCCACCGGCAGATCGACGGCCCCGGGGAGCGGCGCGCCGAAGCCAGCCGTCCGAGTGGGTAGGCAGCGGCGTGCACGCGCCCGATGGTCGCCGGCGGCAACCACCCGGCACGGCGACGACCACACGGAGGGGCGGAATGGAACAGGAAAAGGAGGGGGTTCCCCGCGGCGTTCGCGACGATGAGCGCGGCGCAAGACGACGGTGGCGGACGAAAGCGGTGGCGGCTTTTGGGACGCGTCGGCGACGAAGTCCGACGGCTGGGAACGGGCGAGAGGCCGGTTACAAAGGCGTCCTGTAGGATGAGGAGGACGGGAGAGGAGTTTAGAGCGGAGGAATGGAGACCCGGCGCGGCAGGAATTAACCGGTCTGGGTAGGAACGAGGACCAGATACTTATCTCGTGTCGCGTGGGCGAGGTGTTGCCGGCGAGCCTTTCGGCTTCCAACGGGTGGCGGCCTGAACGCGGCGCGGCGCGGTCGGAGGTGCTGGTGGGGCGGAGTGGCCTGGCGGCGTCCGGAATGGCCGGCGAGGACGGCCGGTAGGCGGGCGAAAAAATGGTGGAGCTTCAGGTGCGGCGTTGGGACGGGGTTCTGGGGCACTTGGACCACGCTCGGCGTGTTGGGGGAAAAGATGAGAGGAAGAGGGGTGAGATGGTGTTTTTATACAGTCGTCCGGCAGAGATCAAGGGCCGAACGGCTCAATCGCGCCGGGAGGGAGTGGGGCGGCGTGGGGCATCGTGTGCGAGAATTCTCGGTTGAGAGGGGGAGTGGACGCCGGGAATTCGGGGGAGTGGGCGGACTCGCGGTCCACGACCTTTTGACGAGTTGAGAGCGCGGGGGTTGAGCGTTGAGGCAAGCGCCGGATCGACGGCTCCGGGGAATTTCCCCTCCATAGAATTCGGATGGAGGAGGAAGATGATGCTGACAGGCGGGCCCTGGCCTGTCAGCGGGCGGTGCGTGCGCGGGTAGCGACGCGAGGGCGCGGGCTCACGCGGGGGGGGCGTCGCGCAGGGACGCGGGGGCACGGGCACGAGAGCGGGCGCGGGGGAGGGCGCGGGCATGGGGCACGAGGGCGCGAGGGCGTGGGCATGGTGCGGCGCGGGGGCGCGGCGAGGGGCGTGGGCCACAGGTGCGAGCGAAGGCGGGGCGCGGGTGGCGCGGGGCGCGAGGAGGAAAAAGGCCGGGGAGGAAACCGGCCTGCGGCACAGGTGCTGGGCGGCGGCCAGCGATGGAGCAAAAGAGGAAACAGAGAAAAACAGAAGGGAAAAGGAAAAGGAAAAAGATTTCCAGGCAGAATAATTCGATAAGGGTATTTGATTTATTAAAAAAATAGGTTTACTTTTGCTCTGTAAATTCCACTAAAATCCCAGTTTAATGTATTTTGGCAACGAGATACAAGAAAAATATTCCCGGCCAGTAATTTATTATCTGCATTTTACATCCATCATTAATTTCTCTAAAGCTTTTTTAATTTTTTTCTGGGTATTTTCACATTGTATATTTAGTGGTGGCTTAATATCAGGGTGTGACAAACCTACCCCCCCTTTAAACAGAATCTCGTCCCCGAGATTCGGGGTGCTGTGACGAGGTGGGAATAGGCGGACTTCATTGTCCGTCTTCGCCCTAGGTGGCTTCTTCCTCTGAATGGTGGCTCACTGTACTTTGCAGAATCGAATTACCCGCTCCTGTGTTTCTTCATTGATTTCCAGGATCCGAACTGGCTTTTCTCCCATAGGTGAGGTCTTCCTGGATCTCGATCGTGTTCAGATCTGCCTATTCTGCTGGTATCTCTCAACACTTCTTCAGTTGTGACACGTGGAACACATCGTGAATGCCTGTCATTGAAGCTGGGAGGCTCAACTGATAAGCCTCTTCACCTTTACGGGCTAGCACTTGGTAAGGTCCCACGAAGTGGGGTGCTAGCTTCCCTTTGGTTTGGAACCAGTGTACTCCGCGAAGCGGTGTGACACGAAGGTACACGTAGTCTCCTTCCTCGAAGCTTAAGTCTCGGCGACGGTTGTCAGCATAACTCTTCTGTCTGGATTGAGCCGTCTTCAAACGCTCTCGTATTATGGCCACCTTCTCTTCTGCCTCTTTGTGTGCATTGGTTCCGAATACCTGACGTTCACCTGTCTGATCCCAGAAAAGGGGTGTGCGGCACTTCCTGCCATACAGAGGCTCAAACGGTGCCATCTGCAAGCTGGCCAGGTAGCTGTTGTTGTACGAGAACTCTGCGTAGGTAAGCTCTTATTTCCCCATGTTCCTCCGAAGTCTAGTGTCACAAGCTCTCAGCATGTCCTCCAATATCTGATTGACTCTTTCAGTCTGACCATCTGTTTGCAGATGATATGCTGTGCTGAAGTTCAGTCGGGTTCCCAACTCTTCTTGTAACTTCTGCCAAAACTTGGAAGTGAACTGGCTACCACGATCAGAAACGATCTTCTTGGGTACTCCATGTAAACACATTATGCGAGCCATGTACAGTTCCGCCAGTTTCTTACTCGAGTACGTGGTATGCACGGGGATGAAATGCGCAACTTTGGTGAGTCGATCCACGATCACCCCAGTATTGAGTCATACCCCGGATGATGTCCGGGGCAACCCGGTGATAAAATCCATCCCGATCTCTTCCCACTTCCACTCTGGGACCTTGAGTGGCTGTAGCAGTCCTGCAGGCCGTTGGTGTTCTGCCTTGACCTCGCTGACCACACATCAAAAGTGCCACAAACTCGGCGATTTCCCTTCTCATGCTGGCCCACCAAAACTTGGTTCTAAGGTCTTGGTACATTTTGGTGCTTCCTGGATGAATGGAGTACTGCGTCTCATGAGCTTCCCAGAGTATTAGGTTTTTGAGTTCTTTGTTTTCTGGAACGCACAAATGTTCCCCCATCCGTACTGTTCCGTTCTCGTCTTCAGTAAAACCCTGAGCTTTTCCGACTCTCATGTTCTTCTTAAGTTCTTCGATTTCTGGATCGTTCGCTTGTGCCTTGCGAACTCCCATGATCAAAAGAGCTGTGGGCTGAGCCTCTAGGGCTGCACGAATCCATGCTTCGACAACTGGCCGTGCCCAAGTTCAAGCGTTCAACTCTTGCTGCTATTTCCTTACACCAATGCCTCTGCTCGAGCGGGCGCGTTGCGAAGTAACCTTTTCCTGCTGCACAAGGCGTCTGCCACGACATTGGCTTTCCCTGGATGGTAGGATGTATCCCCCCACATCATAGGTCCTTCATCAGTTCCAGCACCTTCTCTGGGTCCGAGATTCAGATCAGGCTGGGTGAAGATGTTACTTCAAGTTCCTTGTGGTCTGTGTATAAATCTCACTGCGGTTACCTTGGATGAGGTAATGCAAATCCTTAAATTTTTAAAGCAGGACACTGCGGCGACAATTCCAGGTCGTTGTTGTGTGTTGGGTAATTGCTCTCATCGGGGTGTAACTGACGCGATGCATAGGCGACAACCCTACCTTCTTGCATCATACAATACGCACCCGGTTAGCGCTTGGCGGGATGCAGTCACAAGTATCGAACTTGGAAATCCTTCTTGGGATCAGGGGTAAGATCTTAAAACCTGGTGCTGAAACCAACTTCGTCTTGAGTTCTTCGAAGCTGCAGTTACACTCAGATGTCCAGAACAAACTGTCACATCTTTCTTCAGTAGCGCTGTGTCATAGGTCTAGCTGCAAGATCTTTGAGAAGTTCTCGAGTGAACCGGCGGTAGTACTGCTGTGTCCGCAAGTCCAATGGAAACTCGCACTTGTGTCTGACTGTCTTAGGCGGTTTACCAATGTGGTGACGAGATTTCACGTTCGTTGATCCACGGCACACGTCCTTGAGCGGTGATGATTGTGTGTCCGAGAACTGCACTTCTCTCAGCTAGAAGTCGCACTTGTGCTGAAACTTGGCGTATACCTGGTGCTCTCTCATCTTCTCGAGAAACCAAATGAAGGTGTTTTGCTCATGCTTCTTCGTTGACTTCGAGTAGATCAAGATGTCGTCGATGAACATACTACGCCACGAACTTGTCCAGAAACTCCATGAATACCTTGTTTCATTGGCAGATTCATGAAGAAGGCGGAGGTGGCATTGGTCAGTCCAAAGGACATAACAGTGCACTCATAAAGCCCGTACCGCGTGGTGAAGGTTGTCGTTTTGGTATAGGGCTGCTTCCTTCCTCTTCTCGAATTCTAAGTTGATGATAGCCCTAATCGCAGGTCTATCTTGGAGAAGATGGTGCACCCCCTCGCAATTGATAAACAGATCATCAATCCTCGGCAAAGGGTAGCGTTGTTCTTGATGGTGACATCGTTTAGTGCGCGATAGTCATGGCGCGGACATCTGTTTTGTTTGTCTTTCTTCCACAAGATGATTGGTGCTCCCCAAGGTGATGTTGCTTGGTCGGGATGTAACCTCTGTAGCAGGTCGTGCGACTTGCTTCGGTGACTTCGTCCATCTCATTCGGTGCATTCTGTACCAGGCCTCTCTTGTATATTGGTGCTGTTCCATGGCGCGAGAGACAGATCAATCTCCTGAATTCAATTTCCTTTTTGGTGGCCGGCATCCGGTGTGGTCTCTGGGAACACATCCTGGTATTTGTCCTTCACTATTGGAATGTCCTCTAGTTCTCCTTTTGGCTTCGTCCACAGGGACTTCCGACAGTGCTCTGCTATGACTTGATTCAAGCTTGCTTTTCTTCGATGCAGCGGCAACCAGCGGTAACTTGCTGAAAACTAGCCAAGTTCTCCTCTTGTGTTCACCATCCTGACGGGGAGAGCAAACGGAAGGGGAGAGCAGAAGGAGGGAGGAGAACAAACAGGTGGCTCAGAAACAGGGGTAGCGACTATTTATTGAGTGGCTTAATTAATTCACTAATCTTCTGGGTTGGAAACATGAGAAAAACAATTCAAGGGCTCCCTAGATTACGGCGGACATACCACAACAGCCGGTATGCCACCACTAACCCCAAACGAAACAACATTCCTAACATTAACAACCTAAACAGGAAATCAAACTAAGAAAATGGCAAGCTAAGGGTGGCTGCGCCTAATGCTTTTGCTGAGCGGTTCTTTGACGGTCAGTTTCCGAGTCGTACGTTTCCGGCTCCTGCTCGTCTCCAGCCTCGTCGTCTGTGCGGCTCCTGGATCCGCCCAGCATATCCACACGTCCTGTGGGGCCGAAGAACTGCCTCTCGCTGTGGGTACGGGACCGCACTGAAGGTAACTGCTATCGTCGGTGGAAGTGAAGCCCCCATGGATGCTTTTGGTGCGTTGGTCCCTGAGAGCCATCGCTGTCAGAGTTCGATGCAATATCTTGCTGATCCATCCACCTCGTCGGTGCTGGTACTGGGAGCTGGTGCAGGCGCTGAGCTGGTGCGGGGAACTGGTCCGGGTGGTTGGTGGCGTCTACGGATAGCGCATGTAGGGGGGGAATCAATGTATGCTCAGATCCAAATAAGTAAACAATAAATAATTTGGAAACAACAACGATTTTATGCAGTAAATAGTTTTGTAAGTAAAAATTTTGAGACCGACAAAATACCATTGCAAAACCAAATAATACCAAATAAGATTCACATAATAATTTCAACACAAATAAAGAGATTTTATGCATGCTGTAAATCAAACCTTCCCCAAGAATAACCAATGTTTTCCCAAAATTTGGACACCCATACAAACCCATGAATAAAATTTCTAACCCCCAGATTTGATTCAAATTCTTTTTCGAGTAAACGGCCAAGATTTTATCCCAATTTAAGAGCGAATTCCCACTTTTCCCGAAACAACTCCAAATGTGAGAAGCATATGCAAATGGGAATTTCAGAGGGCTCTTAGGGTTTCCATTTGGCTGGTCCTACGGTCAAGCTCGGCTCTGATACCAACTTGTAACGCCCAGAAATTCGCACCAAAATTCTGAACATTAATGTGTATAAAATCCCTGCCCAGGAAAGCCAGGGTAGACAAACCAAGTTGCAATACAGAGTGTCTTACAAACAGAGTAAACTGTATCTTACATAAATGCAGCGGAAAAAGGTAAAACGGAGTCTATAAACATCTGGCCAAGCAGCCGCTTCCATCCCACAGGCACCTTGACGGCGGAGCCAGCCTATTCCTCAGGATGATCTTTATCTGACGCATCCTCTAACACTGGGGGGAAAATTGAAGCAAGGCAGAGTACCACCCACAGTACTCAACAAATCACACCAACAAATATGCATATGCACAGGGTACAAAGATGGGATAGGGTTTATTTGCGGAAAAGCAGTTGCAAAAGCGAGTAGTTCGCGAACAGTAAAAAGTTGATTTAATTAACAATATTAACTTCCACTGATTAACGTTACACCACGTTAACCAGGCCCAACCATTCCCAACTGATTGACGCTAAACCACGTCAACCAGTCTCCACTGATGAACGCTACACCACGTTCACCAGACACCTCCGGGTACCGTTACACCACGTTACCCAGACTCCACTGATTAACGCTACACCACGTTAACCAGTCACCACCGGACAACGTACCACGCTGACCAGCTTTTCCTGACCAACGCTAAACCACGTTGACCAGGCCGCGCTGATGGAAGCTACACCACGACCACCAGGCGTAACTGATGAGAGTTACACCATACTCACCAGTCTCCACCGATTAGCGTTACACCACGCTAACCGGCCACCCCCAGTCAGCTCAACCACGCTGACCGGACTCAACACCTTCCACACACCAGTTTGATAAAACAGGATTAATTATCTAGGGTGAGACTAATCACGGTGAGTCTTGGCCAATGTGCCCATTACCGCGGGCGCAGCTATTCGAATAGTTTTACTCTGATCAGAGGTGTACAACTGTACCCACAAGACACAGCCCCCACACACGTTCCCGTGTGCCAGTACATCACCACGATGTCCCGTACGAGGCTGTGACAGGACCGTTCACGAAACCCCTCCCTAACCATCCACACCACGCTGAGGTTGCACCTGCCGACAGGGCACGCCATATTGGCCAGGCTACCCCCCTTGCGCCACGGTGAATCCGGCAGCCGATCAACCGTACCCCGGGCCGACCCAACTCCATCACGCCCACCCTCTTCTTCGGTGCCTAGGAGAGGGAGAAGAAACGCTTCAAGCCCAGCCGTTGCCCACGCTGGCTTGTGGCAAGTACGGGAAGTTGCCCAAGTGGTTCCCATGAACCGGTCCTTAATTGCCATGGGTGTGACAAGCAAAACCATACACCCACAGCCCACCATTTAGGTCAAAATTTTAGGAATTTAACAACAGCCTATCCAAGGTTCCAGTTTTCCGACATAGAGTCGAGCCATACAAAAGAAAAAGTATTTAATTCCCATGTGAGCTATGTTGCTAAGCATGGCTAAGCATCCTAAGAACTATAATCTAATCACATTATTACCCAGGTGACAAGGGTTCAGGTTTCAAAACTATGGCTGAGTCCTAACATTGCATAGGTAATACCAATCCACAGGAATTATTAAAATAATGCAGTTTATTTAAGTAAACAAAGCAATTTCAGTGAAAAATGGGTACAAAGTGGTCAAAGTAATAGTGCGACTTGCCTTGCTCCGGCTCAAGGTATTCGGCTACGATCTCAAAATACGCAGGAGAATTACCGGCGTCAGATTCTACAACAAACAATGCATAAACAATTAAAAACAGTACATGGGGCAATCAAACATGGGCTGAAAGTATTTTTAATGGATTCTTGGCATTTTTCTAGATTTAATGAAATTTGAATGGACTTAATCAGAGTTCGTATGAAATAGTTATGATTTATTGAAGTTTTACTACTATTTTTAGAGTAAATATAATTAACCAGTGATTTAATGCGCATTAACCGATTTATGACGTCACCAGACTAGGAAGCCGGCGCCGACAGGCGGGCTCCACCAGCCAGTGGCGTGCGAGAGGCAGGCGCACGACGGACCCAGTCCTCCGCGGCCGAGAGCGGGCGCACCATGTGGCGCCACCGAGGGCAACCACGCGGGCGAGCGAGCGGGCGGCACCGATCTGCCACCCGGCAGATCGGGCGGCCTCGGGGAGCGGCGGCCGAAGCCAGCCGTCCCGAGCGGGAGGCGGCGGTGCGCAAGCGACCCGATGGTCGCCGGCGGCAACCACCCGGCGCGGCGACGACCACACGGAGGGGCGGAATGGAACACGGAGGGGGTTCTCACTGGCGGCTCGCGATGACGAGCGACGGCGCGAAGACGACGGTGGCGACGAAAAAGCGGCGGCAGCTTCGGGACGACGTCGGCGACGAAGCTCCGACGCTTGGGAACGGGCGAGAGGCGGTTACCGAGGCGTCCTGGAGGATGAGGAGGACGGGAGAGGAGTTAGAGCGGAGAATGGAGACACGACGCGGCAGGAATTACCGGCCGGGGAGGAAACGGAGGACCGATACTCACCGTGCGCGCGGGCGAGGCGGTCCGGCGAGCTTCGGCTTCCACGGGGTGGTGGCCGAGATGCGGCGCGGCGCGGCGGAGGTGCTGGCGGTGGCGGAGTGGCCTGGCGGCGTCCGGAATGGCGGCGAGCGGCGGCCGGAGGCGGCGAAAAAACGGTGGAGCTTCGGGTGCGCGTTGGCGACGGGGTTCTAGGGCACTGGAAAGCTCGGCGTGTTGGGGAAAAGATGGAGGAGAGGGTGGAGATGGTTTTTATATAGTCGTCCGGGAGAGATCGGGGCCGAACGGCTCCAATCGCGCACGCGAGAGTGGATGGCGGCGTGGGCATCATGTGCGAGATTCTAGGGAGAAAACAGAAGGGAAAAGAAAAGGAAAAAGATTTGCAGAGCGGAATTAATTCCGATAAGCGTATTTGATTTATTAAAAATAGTTCCTTTGCTCTGTAAATTCCACTAAAAATCCAGTTAATGTATTTTGGCACAGAGAATACAAGAAAAATATTCCCGGCCATGATAATTTATTATCTTGCATTTTACACCATCAATTAATTCCTCTAGCCTTTTTAAATTTATTTTCTTGGGTATTTTTCACAGGTAATATTTAGTGTGGCTAATCTCAGGGTGTGACATTCAACTTCTCCGAGCGGTCGATAATTTTCTGCTCAGGGTAAAATAGAGCAAAGCAGAGTCAGTCAAAGGAATACCAGAAATAAGGGAAATCGTTGAGGACTCAACATTGCAAGACTCGCTACACACCTGGACCCCCCGGGACGCAGCAATGGCGGCGCGAAGAAGAACTTCGTGCTCCCTCTTTGTGGCCTCTTCATCATGCTCATAGCACTTCGCAATCCCCTTGGGAGTTTCCCAGTGGAATGTTCTCGGGAACCTGCGACAAGGGGCTTTAAGCCTGGGGAGATCCATTTCCTCTGAAGACGATGACACTGACATGGACAGCGACACAATCCTAGACCCCAACTCGATAGTGGATGGGGTTTCGGGGACTAGCTCGGGGGCTGGAGCAACGGCTTCAGTATTTGCCCCCTGGTCGGTCGGTGCTAGTGGCCCTGCTGTTGGGACCGCCTTAGCCTCTACGGCTGGGGCGGTCATCGGCTCGGCAGATGAGCTCGCGCATGCTGGCTCGGCTGGGGCTGGCTCGACAACAGGAGCAGTCAGCATGGTCCCTTTGAGATCGATGTTGGCGCGCTTCCTGCATGATGAGTCAGACGTCAAGACATTACTATATTAAGAAAGATTTCCAGAAGATCTAAAGTTATTTACCTCTTGGATTTTTTGAACTTCCATTCAAGGGTTCCAGTTGTCGGTAGTGGAGGGCTACCGGCTGTTGGACTGGATGGCGCGGCAGTCAGTGGTGGTGTCCTTGTCCTAGTCGGCCCGGTTTCTTGTGCGGCCAGCTGGGGCGCTAGGATACTCGGCGACACCGCCTTATGGCTCGTCGATGACCTTGTACTTGGTGGTGCCGCCCTTGGGCTCGATGTTGCTGAGCCTTGTGGCGCTGGTCTCGGCCTTGGACTCGGTGGCCTGGGAGCTGCACTAGCAGTATCTTTGATCTTCAGGCTCCCGGTTGCTGCACTCGGCCTACTGATCCTCTTCTTGCCCGGATCTTCGTGGGTTTCTTCCCCGCTCTCTTTGATTTCACGGCGGACAAAGTTTGGGAGTCTTCATCAAACTCCTCACATGACTACAAGTAGTTCAACAACATATATCACACATTGCAGAGTAATCCTTGGTATATATCTACAAGCATTCGTCACAGATGGACAACAAGTTAACATCACCCAGAGTTACCTCTGGATGAGGCCGTTTTTGGCTATAAGCCAGCAAGGCCTGCTCTGCATCTTCTATCTCGATCACCCCGCTGGCGAAATAGTCAAGCAGGTGTTGGTCACCTTGTGCTTGTCGGTCATGTCAGGATACTCTCCGTTGGGATCGCTTTTGCCCTTATAGTCCCAGCTGAAGTGGCTCCTCAGCTTCAGCGGCAGGTCAAGAAGCATCTGGCCACCCATGGACCAGTCAATCCAGAGCTCTTTAGCTTATCAATCTTATCAATCAACAAGTAAACCTACCCCATCTCCTCAAAGCTAGGCACAGAAGTCCAGTTGGGCGAGACCACCGGAGGCAAACTAGTAAATGGGGGCAGGGAGGGTTCAAGATCATAACAATAAAACCACTCCCTATGCCAGCCTTTGAGGGAGGATTTCAGGGGCATGTGGATATAGATTTTCTTCATCTCACTCCGAAACTAGATGCCAGCCCCCCCAATCACTTGGATTTTGCTCTTGGAGGGCTGGGGCTTGATGTGGAAAAGATATCGGAACAGATTTAAATGGGGTTCCACACCCAAAAATTGTAGAATCATTGTCATGATTAATATTTTGTGATGAACAATTGGTTTTGAAAATGATTTATTTAATAAGAGATTGGTTTGAAAATAACTCTAAATATTGTTGTAAGTGTGTGTGACTAATGTGGCTCAGGTTCCGATACCTGTGCCCAGAAATGGTTGTTTTGTCTATTTGTGTGCAGGTGACTTGAGGTCTAACCTTGGTCAATGGTGAGGACCAGGACTACGCTCACGGAGGAGCCGAGGTCTAGCACGGTCGGGATGCCATGTGACAAGGTTGGGCTAAAGTTTGTTTATCTTGGGGTCAACATCAGTCAATGGCAGGATCAGGACAAAACTTACGGAGGAGTTGAGGTCCAGAACGGTCAAGGGTGCCGGGTGACGAGATTAGACACAATGTGGCACATGGTGGATGGATATCGTATGGGAGGTCTTCGCAATGGGCTTCGCAAATTGGGTGTGCAAGCGGCGAAAAAATCACGAATAAATTTGGAGTAAAATTGGAGAAGGAAATCAAAAGAAATATTTAGCTACAGTATTGCTACAGTGATAAGATAGCATCTGGCAGACTTTGCCTTGTACGATAAGGAAAACAGAGTCTTAGTTGGATAAGTTTCTATCTCTAAGAAGGAAATCCCTTGGCCGTATCCGACTAGGATTCTCATCTTGTACCCCTGTCCTCTAGTATATAAAGGGAGGCAGGGTGCCCTATGAGGGTACGAAAGATCATTGATCGACATAACCTCTCAGAGGAATAACACCACAACTGGACGTAGGGTATTACCTCACATCAAGGGCCTGAACCAGTATAAAATCTCTTTGCGTTGCTCTGCAATCCACCGAGTTTCTCCTTGCTGAGTAGCCATATAGTTCTATTGCCGGTGTAAAACATCGACAGTTGGTGTGCCAGGTAGGGGCTCCGGCGATTTCTTCATCAACAAATTCGATGGATCCAACTAGCGGAGTCGACGGCAACAAGTTCTCCCCTGGAGACACAATTTCCTTTGGAAGCCTCGATTTCGTTGCTGACCAGATCGGCAACCTCACCTTGGCCGAAGTAGATTCAATCTAGCCGGCCGAGGAACCAGCCGACGTTGTGCTAGTTGGCCCACAGGATGCTGCAATCTCCTTCAACGATCTACCGGTTGGGATCTCCAGTAGTGGGCTCATCCATATCAGCATAGCGTCGGGCGGCTGGCTCAAGTCGGCCACATGAGGAGTCCAGGCAAACGTCACTCGGTAATGACAACCGGCAGCGTCACCAACAGGACCACCGGCCCAACCAAGACCTCCGAGTACGCCTACAACATGACCTCTACCATACCATCAATGCCCGGTGCCACGAACGAGAAGAGGACGAGCGCCGCCGACTGGAGGACGAAAATGAGCGCTTCGGTCTCCATCACGAGCGGTTTATCCGCCGTGGTCGAAGCCCGAGCCCTCATGAAGACGAAGGCATTCCAGCTTTCACACGGGAGCTACAGGACGTCGACTGGCCGACTGGTTTTAAGCCCACAGGGATCGAAAAGTATGACAGCAAAACAAATCTCGAGTCCTGGCTCACCGTATATACCCTGGCAGTTCGAGCCACTGGGGGCGACAGCAAAGCCATGGCTAACTACCTCCCGGTCGCCCCAGCCGACTCGGTGAGGACATGGCTGACAGGGCTCTCGAGGCGGTCGATTGGTTCCTGGGGAGAGCTCAGGGAGCGGTTCATCGTTAATTTTCAGGGAACCTATGAGAGGCCATCTTTTGAACATGATCTGTATCAACTACACTAGAAGCAGAACGAGTCTCTATGAGATTTTATCAAGAGATTCTTCGAGAAGCGCAACAAGATCCCAATGATCTAAGACGAGGCCGTCATCGCCACCTTCCGCAAGGGAGTAAAGGACGTCCCATTCATCATGAAATACACTCGGAAGCCACCACCCTCTGTCCGGGCTCTTTTCAACATGGCCAACAAATACACCGACTCGGCTGAAGCGGTCGCAGAGGCCCTTGACGAGAAGAAGGAGTCCCAACAGAAAGACCAAAAGGCGAAAGCCGATAACGAGCTGTCTCAAAACAAGTCTGGCAGCCGCAAGCGGAAGTCGGACAATGAGGTGGCCAACATGGAGCGCACTCGGTCACGGCCCCAGCGGAATAACAACTACCAAAAAGTCATGAGCGGGCCATGCCCCTTCCACCCCAAGGGCAAGCACGCGGCCAAAGACTGCTACATGCCTAAGAAGTTTGCCTCGCAGGCTTCATCATCTGGCACCGACAAGGACAAAGACAAGCCAGATCAGGGTTCGGCCGACGATTTTCAAGATCCCCAAGCCGAGCTCAATCACATTTTTGGAGGGCCACTCGCATACGAGTCCAAGCGCAAATAGAAGCTATCAGCGCGTGACATCAACATGGTCTCTACAACGGACACCCCCCAGTACCTGCGCTGGTCAGAGATGGCCATTACCTTCAACCATGCAGATCACCCAGATCGGGTTTCACACCCGGGACACTACCCACTCGTCTTGGACCCGGTTGTCAGAAATATCAGGCTGAAGAAAACCCTCATCGACAAAGGCAGCGTGCTCAACATCTTATTCGCCAAGACTTTGGACGAGATGATGATTCCTCGTTCAGAATTACGGCCGAGCACTATGCCCTTCCACGGGATAATTCCTGGCCTATCATCAACTCCACTCAGGCAGATCACATTGCCAGTAACCTTCAGCACGCGGGATAACTTCCACACGAAAAACGTCTACTTCGAGGTTGCCAACTTCAAGACCGCGTACCATGCGATACTCGGACGACCGGCACTCGCCAAATTTATGGCGATACCGCACTATACATATATGGTGCTCAAGATGCCTGGGCTAGCAGGAGTCCTCTCCCTCCGTAGTGATGTCCAGCAAGCCTTCACCTGTGACAAGGAGAGCTGCGAATTGGCTCAATCACAAGAGGCGGCAGTCGGGCGCAACAGCATTCGGCAAGCCGTCACAATTGAAGTCGAGGAAGATCCAGTTCTGGTAAAAAAGGCGGAGAAGTCAGGAATTTCAGCGGACTCTGACACGAAGAAGATCCCCCTGGACCCTTCTAACCCCTCCAAAACTGCTCTAGTTGGGATCGGACTCGACCCCAAATAGGAAGACGCGCTCGTCACCTTCCTCCAAGCCAACAAGGATATATTTGCGTGGAAACCGTCCAACATGCCGGGCATACCAAGGGAGGTGATCGAGCATGCCCTCAATGTGAAGACAGACGCCAAGCCAGTCAAGCAACAGCTGCAGTGCTTCGCTCAAGACCGCAAGGATGCTATTCGGGAGGAGATCACCAAGCTCCTCGCAGCCAGGTTCATCAAGGAGGTCTATCACCCAAATTGGCTGGCAAACCTAATTCTGGTCCAAAAGAAAAACGGTAAATGGCGCATGTGCATCGACTACACCGATCTCAACAAGGCGTGCCCCAAGGACCCATTTGGTCTTCCCAGGATTGATCAGGTGGTAGATTCCACGGCCGGGTGCGACCTACTCAGCTTTCTCGACTGCTACTTGGGATACCATCAAATTAGCCTGAGGGAGGAAGACTGCTTAAGGACATCTTTCATCACACTGTTTGGAGCGTACTGCTACATCACAATGCCGTTCGGTTTGAAAAATGTTGGAGCAACCTATCAATGGGCAATTCAGCGGTGTCTGCACACTCAGATCAGGCGCAACGTGGAAGTCTACGTCGACGACGTGGTGATCAAGACCAAGTCCAAAGAAGACCTCATCGCTGACCTGGAAGAAACCTTCCAAAATCTTCAAAGATTCAAGATGAAGTTGAACCTGGAAAAGTGCGCCTTTGGAGTGCCATCTGGCAAGTTACTCGGCTTCATCGTCTCGCATCGAGGCATCGAGGCAAACCCAGAGAAAGTCAACACCATAATGAACATGGCTCCCTCGACTAACTAGAAGGACGTCCAGAAGCTAACAGGCTGCATGGCGGCACTCAGCCGATTTATTTCCCAACTGGGCGAACGGGGTATGCCCTTCTTCAAGCTACTCAAAAAGGAGAACAATTTCCAATGGACTCTGGACGCCCAACAAGCCTTCGAAGACTTCAAACAATTTCTCACATCAGCTCTCGTGTTGGTGTCACCTATGCCTCAAGAACCGCTAATGCTATATCTGGCGGCAACCACTTAAGTAGTCAGCACGGTGCTGGTGGTCGAGCGATCCGAACAGGGTCACATCCAGAAAATACAACGGCCAGTTTACTTTGTCAGCGAGGTGCTTGTCGACTCGAAGACGAGATATCTGCAGGTCTAGAAGCTATTATGTGGCCTCCTCATCACAATCCAGAAGCTGGTGCATTATTTTGAAGCACATCAAGTCACGGTGGTCACATCGTTTCCACTCGGGGATTTCCTTCATAATCGCGAGGCCACCGGCCGAATCGCTAAATGGGCACTCGAGCTGATGGTGTTCGATATCACCTTTCTGCCACGGACAGCAATTAAATCACAAACTCTAGCCGACTTCGTAGCCGAGTGGACAGAAGTTCAACTGCCTACATCAATAGTGTGGAGGCCATGGGCCCCAGGTACCTCGTTACCAGTATATGGGCCACTCGGATAGAGTATGGGCCAGATCATGTAATTAGAGATAAGATAGTATCCGGCAGGCCTTGCCTTGTATAATAAGGAAACATAGTCTTAGTCGGGTAGGTTTCTATCTCTAAGAAGGAAATTCCTTGGCTGTATCCAGCTGGGATCCTTATCATGTACCCCTGTCCCCTAGTATATAAAGGGAGGCAAGGCGCCCCATGAGGGCACGGGAAGATCATTGATCAAAAACCACCTTAGAGGAATAACACCTCAACTGGACGTAGGGTATTACCTCACATCGAGGGCCTGAACCAGTATAAATCTGCTTTGTGTTCCTTTGCAATCCACTGAATTTACCTTCGCCGAGTAGCCCTATAGTTTTATTGCCAGTGCAAAGCATCGACAGTTGGCACGCCAGGTAGGGGCTCTGGCGAATTCTTCATCAGCAAATTCGATGGATCCAACAAACGGAGTTGACGGCAACAAGTTCTACCCCGAAGACAAGATTTCCTTTGGAAGCCTCGATTTCATTGCCAACCAGATTGGCAACCTTACCTTGGCCGGAACAGATCTAATCCAGCCGGTCGAGGAGCCAGCCGACGTTGCGCCAGTCGGCCCACAGGACGCCGCGATCTCCTTCCACGACTTACTGCGGCAGTCCTTCACATCGCCAAGCATTGGGACAACTCTCTCCTTCAGCGTCCGACTTGCGCTGGGCCTTGAGCCAGCCCAGGTTGGGCCGAGAAGGGGAGAGATCGTCAATCTCCCACACGGACTCGGCGACGCTGCGGGTTTACATCCTGCACAACAGACCCGATCTCCTGCAATTCAGTTTAGACACGGCCAAGTGCCGTTTCAGATTGGATCTAGAGAGGTTGGGGTCGTTCTCACTCCGATAAACTGCTCAGAGTCCGACTCTAAGTCGGATAACGGTTCGAATGCCAGTTCGAACTCCAGTCTAGCGAGTTTTCTCCTCCCCTGCGAGATCTTCATGGCTTCAACACCACCCTCCGAGGTGCGCCGACTACAAGAGGAGAAACAGGAGGAGGCACGCTGACTGAAACAACAGGAAGAGGCTGATCGCGAGGCTCGCAACGACGGGCTGCACAGAGCTAGGCGAGCAGCCCAGCAGCAGATTCTCTAAACTAAAGTCGGCAATCACGACGTCTTCGTCACGCCGCAAATTGCTGGACATGCTCCAGCTCGGGCCTGATCACCAGGCCACCCCAACTATCGCCAAAATTAAGGCGATGATCACGGCAGCTACTTGCCAACAACAACAACAGTAGTCGGGCGACACCCTAGTACCGACTAACCGGTCGGGATCTCCAGCAGCGGGCTCGTCCACATCAGCTCGGCGTCGGGTGGCCGGCTCAAGTCGGCCACGTGAGGAGTCTAGGCAAACTACACTCAGCAATACCAATAACAACAACGGACGCTGTCACCAGAATGGTCGCCGGCCTAATCAAGACCTCCGAGAGCGCCTACAACATAACCTTCGCCATACTATCAGCGCCCGGTGCCGCGAACGACGAGAAGATGAGAGCCGCCGACTAGAAGATGAAAACGAGCGCTTTGGCCTCCATCACGAGTGGTTTAACCACCGTGGTCGAAGCCCGAGTCCTCACGCAAACGAAGGCATCCCAGCTTTCACTCGGGAGCTACAGGACGTCCATTGGCCGACTGGCTTTAAGCCCACTGTGATTGAAAAGTATGACGGCAAGACAAATACTGAGTCCTGGCTCACCGTATATACCCTAGCAGTTTGAGCTGCTAGGGGTGACAACAAAGCCATGGCTAACTACCTCCTAGTCGTGCTAGCCGACTCGGCGAGGACATGGCTGACAGGGCTCCCAAGGTGATCGATTGGTTCTTGGGGAGAACTCAGGGATCGGTTCATCACTAACTTTCAGGGGACCTACGAGAGGCCGTCTTCAGGGCACGATCTATATCAGTTGCACCAGAAGAAGAACGAGTCTCTGCGAGATTTCATCAAGAGGTTCTCCGAGAAGCGCAACAAGATCCCAATGATCCGCGACGAGGCTGTCATCGCCGCCTTCCGCAAGGGAGTAAAGGACGCCCCATTCATCACGAAGTTCACTCGGAAACCACCGCCGTCTGTCCAGGCTTTGTTCGACATGGCCAATAAATACGCCGACTCGGCTGAAGCGGTCGCAGAGGCCCTCGACAAGAAGGAGTCCCGACAGAAGGACCAAAAGGCGAAAGCCACCAACGAGCCGTCTCAAAACAAGTCTGGCAGCCGCAAGCGGAAGTCGGACAATGAGGTGGCCAACATGGAGCGCACTCGGTCGCGGCCCCAGCGGAATAACGACTACTAGAAAGTCATGAACGGGCCATGCCCCTTCCACCCCAAGGGCAAGCACGCGGCCAAAAATTGCTACATGCTAAAGAAGTTTGCCTCCGAGCAGGCTTCATCATCTGGCGCCAACAAGGACAAGGCAAGCCGGATCAGGGTCTGGCCGATGATTTCCAAGATCCTTAGGCCGAGCTCAACCACATCTTCGGAGGGCCGTCCGCGTACGAGTCCAAGCGCAAACAGAAGTTAACAGCGTGCGACATCAACACGGTCTCTACGGTGGACGCCCCCCAGTACCTGCGCTGGTCAGAGATGGCCATTACTTTCAATCGCACAGATCACCCAGATCGTGTTTCTCACCCGGGACGTTATCCACTCATCCTGGACCCGGTCGTCAGACACATCAGGCTGAAGAAAACCCTCATCGACTGTCACACCCTGAGTTTAGCCACACAGAAACTTTACCTGTGAAAAATACCCAAGAAAATAAATTTAAAAAGGCTAGAGGAATTAATTGATGATGTAAAAGGCAAGATAATAAATTATCATGGCCGGGAATATTTTCTTGTATTCTCTGTGCCAAAATACATTAACTGAATTTTTAGTGGAATTTACAGAGCACAGGAACTATTTTTAATAAATCAAATACGCTTATCGGAATTTAAATCATCCTGGAAATCTTTTTCCTTTTCTTTTCCCTTCTGTTTTCTCTGTTTCCTCTTTTTCTTCATCGCTGGGCCGCCGGCCCAGCACTGTGCCGCAGGCCGGTGCCCCTCCCCGGCTTCGACCTCCTTGCGCCCGTGCCCGCGCCCTCGCGCCTGCGCCCCCACTCCCATGCCCGCGCCCCCGTGTCCTCGCGCCCGCGCCCTCGCTCGCACCCGCGCCCACGCACCCACTGAAAGGCCGGGCCCGCCTGTCAGCATCATCTTCCTCCTCCGTCCGAATCGGGCGGAGGGGAAATTCCCCGGAGCCGTCCGATCTGGCGCCGCCTCCCGCCTCATCCCGCGCGCCCTCCACTCGTTCAAACGGTCGCGGACCGAGTCTGCCCCACTCCCCCGAGTTCTCCGGTGTCCACGTCCCCTCTCTCCCGAGAATCTCGCACACGATGCCCACGCCGCCGTCCACTCTCCCGTGCACGATTGGAGCCGTTCGGCCTCGATCTCTCCCGGCCGACTGTATAAAAACCATCTCCACCCTCTCCTCCATCTTTTCCCCAACACGCCGAGCTTTCCAGTGCCCCAGAACCCCGTCACCACCGAACACCGAACCTCTACCATTTTTCGCCGCCTCCGGCCGCCGCTCGCCGCCGTTCCGGACACCGCCAGGCCACCCCGCCACCGCCAGCACCTCCGCCGCGCCGCGCCGCATGTCGGCCGCCACTCCGTGGAAGCCGAAGCTCGCCGGACCGCCTCGCCCGCGCGCACGGCGAGTATCGGCCCTCCGCCTCCTTTCCGGCCGGTATTCCCGTCGCGCCGCGTCACCATTCTCCGCTCTAACTCCTCTCCCGTCCTCGTCATCCTCCAGGACACCTCGGAAATCGCCTCTCGGCCGTTCCCCGAGGTCGGATTTCTGTCGCCGACGTCGTCCCGAGGCCGCCGCCGCTTTTTCGTCGCCACCGTCGTCTTCACGCCGTCGCGAGCCGCCGGTGAGAACCCCTTTCGTTTTCCCGTTCCTTTCCGCCCCTCCGTGTGGTCGCTGCCGCGCCGGGTGGTCGCCGTCGTCGACCATCGGGTCACGTGCGCGCCGCCGCCTCCCGCTCGGGACGGCTGGATCGGGGCCGCCCGCTCGCTCGCCCGCGTGGTTGCCCGCGGTGGCGCCACGTGGTGCGCCCGCTCTCGGCCGCGGTGGACTTGGTCCGCCGTGCGCCTGCCTCTCGCACGCCACTGGCTGGTGGAGCCCGCCTGTCGGCGCCGGCTTCCCAGTCTGGTGACGTCAGTAATCGGTTAATGCGCATTAAATCACTGGTTAATTATATTTACACTGAAAATAGCAGTAAAACTTCAATAAATCATAACTATTTCATACAAACTCTGATTAAGTCCATTCAAATTTCATTAAATCCAGAAAAATGCCAAGAATCCATTAAAAATACTTTCAGCCCATGTTTGTTGACCCCCATGTACTGTTTTTAATTGTTTATGCATTGTTTGTTGTAGAATCCGACGCCGGTAATTCTCCTGCGTATTTCGAGATCATAGCCGAATACCTTGAGCCGGAGCAAGGCAAGTCGCACTGATACTTTGATCAATTTGTACCCATTTTTCATTAAATTGCTTTGTTTACGCAAATAAAATGCATTATTTTAATAATTCATGTGGATTGGTATTGCCTATACAATGTCAGGATGAAGCCTTAGTTTTGATGACTAAATCCTTGTCACCTGGGTAATAATATGAGTAGAATATAATCCCTAGGATGCTTAGCCATGCTTAGCAACATAGCTCACCTGGGAATTAAATAATGTCTTTTTATATGATTCGACTCAATGTCGGAAAAATGGAACCTTGGATAGGTTGTTGTTAAATTCCTAAAATTTTGACCTAAATGGTGGGCTGTGGGTGTATGGTTTTGCTTGTCACACCCATGGCAATTAAGGACCGGTTCACGGGAACCACTTGGGCAACTTCCCGTACTTGCCACAAGCCAGCGTGGGCAACGGCTGGGCTTGAAGCGTTTCTTCTCCCTCTCCTAGGCACCGAAGAAGAGGGTGGGCGTGATGGAGTTGGGTCGGCCCGGGGTAGGGTTGATCGGCTGCCGGATTCACCGTGGCACAAGGGGGGTAGCCTGGCCAATATGGCGTGCCCTGTCGGCAGGTGCAACCTCAGCGTGGTGTGGATGGTTAGGGAGGGGTTGCGTGAACGGTCCTGTCACAGCCTCGCACGGGACATTGTGGTGATGTACTGGCACACGGGAACGTGTGTGGGGGCTGTGTCTTGTGGGTACAGTTGTACACCTTTGATCAGAGTAAAACTATTCGAATAGCCGCGCTCGCGGTAATGGGCACATTGGCCAAGACTCACTGTGATTAGTCTCACCCTAGATAATTAATCCTGTTTTATCAAACCGGTGTTGTGGAAGGTGTGAGTCCGGTCGACGTGGTTGAGTTGACCGGGGGTGACTGGTTAGCGTGGTTTAACGCTAATCGGTGGAGACTGGTGAGTGTGGTGTAACTCTCATCAGTTACGCCTGGTGGTCGTGGTGTAACTTCCATCAGCGCGGCCTGGTCAACGTGGTTTAGCGTTGGTCGGGAAAAGCTGGTCAGCGTGGTACGTTGTCCGGTGGTGACTGGTTAACGTGGTGTAGCGTTAATCAGTGGAGTCCGGGTAACGTGGTGTAACAGTACCCGGAGGTGTCTGGTGAACGTGGTGTAGCGTTCATCAGTGGAGACTGGTTGACGTGGTTTAGCGTCAATCGGTTGGGAATGGTTGGGCCTGGTTAACGTGGTGTAACGTTAATCAGTGGAAGTTAATATTGTTAATTAAATCAACTTTTTACTGTTTGCGAACTACTTCCCTTTGCAACTGCTTTTCCGCAAATAAACCCTGTCCCATCTTTGTACCCTGTGCATATGCATATTTGTGGGTGTGATTTGTTGAGTACTGTGGGTGGTACTCAGCCTTGCTCCAATTTTCCCCCTAGTGTTGGAGGACGCGTTAGATGAAGATCATCCTGAGGAATAGGCTGGCTCCGCCGTCAAGGTGCCTGTGGGAATGGAATCGGCTGCTTGGCTAGATGTTTATAGACTCCGTTTTACCTTTTTCCGCTGCATTTATGTAATATACAGTTTACTCTGTTTGTAAGACACTCTGTATGGCAACTTGGTTTGTGTACCCTGGCTTTCCTGGGCAGGGATTTATTACACATTAATGTTCAGAATTTCGGTGCGAATTTCTGGGCGTTACATCGACGGAGGTAGCACGCTCAACATCCTATTCGCCAAGACTTTGGACAAGATGAAGATTCCTCGTTCAGAACTACGGCCAAGTACTGCGCCCTTCCATGGGATAATTCCCGGCCTGTCATCAACTCCACTCGGGCAGATAACCTTGCCGGTAACCTTCAACACGCGGGATAACTTCCGCACAGAAAACATCTGTTTCAAGGTTGCCGACTTCGAGACCGCGTACCACGTGATACTCGGATGACCGGCACTCGCCAAATTCATGGCGATACCGCACTATACATACATGGTGCTCAAGATGCTTGGGCCAGCAAGAGTCTTCTCCCTCCGCAGCGACATCAAGCAAGCCTTCACCTGTGAGAAGGAGTGCTGTGAACTGGTTCAATCACAAGAGGCGGCAGTCGAGCGCGATAGCATTCGGCAAGTCGTCACAACTGAAGTCGAGCAGGATCAAGTTTCGGCGAAAAAGGCAACGAAGTCAGGAATTTCAGCGGACTCTGACACGAAGAAAATCCCCCTGGGCCCTTCCGACCCCTCCAAGACTGCTCTAGTCGGGACCAGACTCGACCCCAAATAGGAAGACGTGCTCGTCACCTTCCTACAAGCCAATAACGATATCTTCGCATGGAAACCGTCTGACATACCGGGCGTACCAAGGGAGGTGATCGAGCATGCCCTCAATGTGAAGACAAACGCCAAGCCAGTCAAGCAACGGCTGCGGCGCTTCGCTCAAGACCGCAAGGATGCTATTTGGGAGGAGATTACCAAGCTCCTCGCAACCGGGTTCATCAAGGAGGTCTATCACCCGGATTGGCTGGCAAACCCAGTTCTGGTCCAGAAGAAAAGCGGTAAATGGCGCATGTGCGTGGACTACACCGATCTCAACAAGGCATGCCCCAAGGACCCATTTGGTCTTCCCAGGATAGATCAGGTGGTTGATTCCATGGCAAGGTGCGACCTACTCAGCTTTCTCAACTATTACTCGAGATACCATCAAATCAGCTTGAGGGAGGAAGACTGCTTAAAGACATCTTTCATCACGCCGTTTGGAGCGTACTGCTACATCACAATGCCATTCAGTTTGAAGAATGCTGGAGCAACTTATCAACGAGCAATCCAGCGGTGCCTGCACACTTAGATCGGGTGCAACGTGGAAGCCTACGTCGATGATGTGGTGATCAAGACAAAGTCCAAAGAAGACCTCATCGCTGACTTGGAAGAAACCTTCCACAACCTTCGAAGATTCAAGATGAAGTTGAACCCGGAAAAGTGCGCCTTTGGTGTGCCATCCGGAAAGTTACTCGGCTTCATCGTCTCGCATCACGGCATCGAGGCCAACCCAGAGAAAGTCAACGCCATAATGAACATGGCACCCCGACTAACCTTAAAGACGTTCAGAAGCTGACAAGCTGCATGGCAGCACTCATCCAGTTTATTTCCTGACAGGGCGAATGGGGTATGCCCTTCTTGAAGCTACTCAAAAAGGCGGACAATTTCCAATGGAATCCGGAAGCCCAGAAAGCCTTCAAAGACTTTAAGCAATTTCTCACATCACCTCCCATGTTGGCGTCACCTCTGCCCCAAGAACTGCTAATGCTATATCTGGCAGCAACAACTCAGGTAGTCAGCACGGTGCTGGTGGTTGAGCGATCCGTACAAGGTCACATTCAGAAAATACAACGGCTAGTCTACTTTGTCAGCGAGGTGCTTGCCGACTCGAAGACGAGATATCCGCAGGTCCAGAAGCTGCTATATGGCCTACTCATCACAGTCCGGAAGCTGGTGCATTATTTTCAAGCACAGCAAGTCACGGTGGTCACAGCATTTCCACTCAGGGATGTCCTTCATAATCGCGAGGCCACCGGCCGAATCGCTAAATAGGCACTCGAGTTGATGGCGTTCGATATCACCTTTCAGCCACGGATAGCAATTAAATCACAAGCTCTAGCCAACTTCGTGGCCGAGTGGACAAAAGTTCAACTGCCCACATCAACAGCAAAGCTAGAGTACTGGACAATGTACTTCGACGGTTCTCTACGGATCGGCGGCGCCGGGTGTCGATGTTTTACACCGGCAATAAATATATGGGGCTACTCGGCGGATGGAAACTCGGTGGATTGCAAAGGAACACAGGGAGATTTTATACTGGTTCAGGCCCTCGATGTGAGGTAATACCCTACGTCCAGTTTATATGTATTCCTTTGAGGAATTATGGTGGCGATCCTGATGAACCGTATGGCCATGCGAGCTTATGTGTGCTCTTGCCCTTAGGGGGCGCCCTGCCTCCCCTTATATACTGGGGGACAGGGTTACAAGGTAGGAGTCCCCGTCGGATTACAACTAGGAGATCTCCCCTTAGAGATATAATGTACCCGGCTAGGACTATATATTTCTTATTGTACAAGGCAAGATCTGCCGAGGGTTACCATATCTCTAATTACAAGGCTAGGCCCATCATCTATCCGAGTGGCCCATATGCTTGTCATGAGGTACCCAGGGCCCATGGCACCCACAGTAGCCCCTGAGACCTTCATAGTTGAGTCACAGCTGATGCCGAGTGCTCATCCTCCATGGTGAAGTCTTCCTGAGTGCATTGCTCCTGAGTACTCTTTGTCCAAGTGAGTCTTCTTCCCGAGTCCTGCTTCATGTCAGCTGGTAGCGAGGCTATGAAGGGCTTCTTGTAGATATATGGATAGTGTGCGCCGAATAGGCGCACCTATTAGGTGTAGCCCCCGACTTTGTGCTTAATTGTGAAGACAATTAAACATAAAGTCAAAGACCTTTAACCTGGAAGTCCTTCCCGAGTAGATTACTACTGGTATATAAGACTCTTCGGTATCATGTCAACCAGAATAAACTTTATAGTCTTGCCGAGTAGGAGACTACTCGTATGTAGGACTCTTCAACTTCATGTCAGTCGAAATATGCGTTTATAGTCTTGCCGAGTAGAATGCTACTCGTATATAGGACTCTTCAGCGTCATGTCAGCTGGAAAAAGGGGTTTATAGTCTTTTCCGAGTGGCGTTCCACTCAGAAGTTAGACTCCTCCGCATCATGTCAGCGGGAAAAGATATTTATAGTCTCTCCCGAGTAGTGCACTACTCGGGAGTTAGACTCTTCCGCATCATGTCAGCGGGTAAAATGTTGCTCATGGCAACTGATGGCCACGCATGTAGGCCAAGTACCACTGTATGAAAATAAATCCACAGCGTGGTCAGGTGTACCCGAGAAAGATACCTGTATCCCGAATTTTAATGAAGACTAGCTTGTGATCCTTGTAAGGACATATCCTCGAGACCTGGTGGATAAAACAGATACCCAAACATATATGTTTAGCAATAAGGCTCTCATGAAGCATATCTGTTTACCTCATCGGCTCCTATTGGTAGCACCAGCGCTATAATTTCAACTCAGCCTGCGGGCGTCCCACATGGAGCATGCTACTATAGGAACTCATATCTTGGTGGCTGCTATCAAATAAGCCGGCCTAAGCTGACCTACCCAGCATAGCTCTATAGAAGTAGCATCCATCGCATGTCAGGACGAGTACTCCAGCATTGGTAATTGCAATCGGCCAGAAGAATCCTTGTCTGCAAGCCTTTCCGACTTATGTTCTGGATGCAGCCTGGTTGCCACAGGTGCCTGAGTAGGTATGTTGCAGGATCTGCTTGCCCTCCTCAGGTGTGACGCAGTGCATGAGAACTCCGGATGCGCTTTGACGATGTAAGTCTTCTCTGACTTCAGGAGAGCCGAGCAGGGTACCCGAACCTGGCATTAGCATAGGATTTGGCTAGCAACCCTCATGGGGCATACCCTACCCAACAGAGTTATAGCCAAGCGAGGTACCCGAACCTAGCATTAGCATAGGATTCGGTTGGCGACCCTCATGGGGCATGCCTCACCCAGCCGAGTGATATACGACCCCCGACTAGTGCCGGAAGTCGGTTGTCAGCTTTCATGGAGCGTAGCCGGGGAAGATGACGTCCCGACTGGCGCAAGTACTTAGTAAGTAGCCCTCATGGAGCATCCCGAGTGTATTTTGGCAGACTTGTCCAGCCCCCGAGCGTAGGAGATAGGCTCGCAGCCCTGAGTTCCTGTCACGCGTATCCGGAGCTGGGCCTGCAATATAAAGATATCGGATGAGTAGCATCTGATGATGAAAACAATCATCCGAATAAAATGTATTTTACAATATATGTAAATTCATGTTCTTCCTCTTATTGATATTAATTTCCCCGAGTAGTTGACCCCTTACGTTTAAGCACTCTGCCCGACTAGTCATAGCCCCCTAGCGTCGGGAGTTGGCTCATGGCTCTTTCCCAGACACGCGTTTTGGGTGACTTGAGTTCGTCTTTCATGGAGCAAAGTTTCATGGATCAGGATTTATGCTACTTGAGTACTTTTGCAATCATTTAAGAGCAAAAACAGAGAAGAGTGCAGCTTGTGCACCTATTAGGTGTAAGCGGCATTGGCAAGGCTGAGTGAAGAAATATTTATCAGGAAGCGACTTAGCTGTTCGGTATTTCGGAGTGGGGATGCCATCCTTGCGTTTGAGCTTGTGAGCCCCCGAGCATGTCACTTGTTGTTCTGATAATCTTCAGTTGTTGAAAGTCGAAGACGATTGTGACCGACTGCCACAATGAAGCCGTCTGACTTGCGTTTGCGATTCCCGGCTTTAGTCGGGACCGCGTCGTTGGTGCCCTCCCCCTTCTTCTGTCAGGATGCCTTTTTATCTTCAAGGGCCTCAGCAACAGCATGGGCTGAGTCGGCGTATTTGTTCGCCATGTCGAATAGAGCCTTGACAGAGTTGGGTGGCTTCTGAGTGAATTTGTCGATGAACGAGGTGTCTTTGACTCCTTTTTGAAAGGCGATGATGACGACCTCGTCCTTGATGTTCGATATTGAATTTTTCTTCTCAGAGAACCTCTTGATGAAGTCACGAAGAGACTCGTTCTTCCTTTGATGCATCTGATATAAGTCGTACTCGGAAGATGGCCTCTCATATGTCCCTGGAAGTTGGTGATGAAGCGTTCCTAGAGTTCTCCCCATGAGTCGATTGATTGCTTGGGAAGTCCTATTAGCCATGTCCTCGCTGAGTCGGCTAAAGCGACTGGGAGGTAGTTAGCCATGACTTTGTGATTTCCTCCAGCTACTCGGATCACCAGAGTGCAGACTGTGAGCTAGGACTCGGGATTGGTCTTGCCATTGTATTTGTCTATGCCTGTAGGCTTGAAACCCGACGGCCAGTTGACCTGTTCTAGCTCCTGGGTGAAGGCTGGTATGCCTTCATCTTCATGAGGGCTCCGACTCCGAATACGGCGGCGAAACCGCTCGTGGTAGAAGCTGAAACGCTTGTTCTTGTCTTCCCGTTGGCGTTGCTCATCTTCTTCTCGTTCACGGTGTCGAGCGATGATGTCTTGCTGAAGGTCGCGCCGTAGTCGGTCTCGGAGGTCCTGATTGTCCCGACGGTTGCTTTGACGTCGCCGGTTGTCATTGGGGTTGCCGAGTGACGCCTGACGTGCCTCCGTATGCGGCTGACTGGAGCCAGCCGCTCGGTGTCACTTTGAGGTGGATGAGACTACCGTTGGGGATGTCGACCGGTTGGTCGGTATGAGGGTATCACCCAACTGTTGGTGCTGCTGACATGCAGCAGTGGTAAGCATGGCTTTTGTCCTTGCGATCGTCGGGGTGGCCTGGTGATCAGGCTCGAACTGGAGTGTATCTAGTAGAGTCGCAGCGGCCACGATGTTTTGTTGAGGAGTAATGAAGACGTCATGGTCGCTGACTTGGGTTTGGTGGATTTGTTGCTGAGCAGTCCGCCCAGCCCTGCATAGGGCGTCATGCCGGCGTCTTGCTTCTTCCTCTTGTTGCTCTCGCAGTCGGCGTGTTTCCTCCTCTTGCTGCTCGCGTAGTCGGCGTGATTCCTGAGTAGGAGTAGAGCCTTTGGATGCCATGAAGATATCTCGTGGCGGGGAGAAGCTTGCCGAACTACTGTCCGACTTAGAGTCGGAATCCGACTGGGAGTCGTAGTCCGACTGAGAGTCGTAGTCGGAATAGTTGATGGGGGTGATTACAACTCCGACCTCCCTAGATCCGATCTCGAGCGGCTCGGGGCCGTATCCGAGTCGAACTCCAGAGGATCGGGTTTGCCGCGTCGGATGTTGATTGTAGATATCCGCGGCGTCGCCGAGTCCGAACGTTAAATTGACGATCTCTTCCTTTTTTGGCCCGATCTCGGCCGGCTCAAAACCGAGTCCGAGGTGAACACCGAAAGAATGAGTTGTCCCTGGACTCGGGCGTATTGGAGATCACCGCAACATGTCGTGAAAGATTGCTACAGCATCGTGTAGGCCGACTGGCGCGGAGTTGGCTGGTTCCCTGGCAGATCGGATCGAGTCTGAGTCAGCCAAGGTGAGATTGCCGATCTGGTCGGCGACAAAGTCGAGGCTTCTAAATGCGATTGTATCTCTGGGGGAGAGTTTGCCGCCGTCGACTTCGGTTGCTGGATCCATCGAGCTTGTAGATGTAGATCGCGCCAAAGCCCCTACCTGGCGTGCCAACTGTCGACGTTTTACACCGGCAATAAATATATGGAGCTACTCGGCGGATGGAAACTCGGTGGATTGCAAAGGAACACAGGGAGATTTTATACTGGTTCAGGCCCTCGATGTGAGGTAATACCCTATGTCCAATTTATATGTATTCCTTTGAGGAATTATGGTGGCGATTCTGATGAACCGTATGGCCATGCGAGCTTATGTGTGCTCTTGCCCTCAGGGGGCGCCCTGCCTCCCATTATATACTGGGGGACAGGGTTACAAGGTAGGAGTCCCCGTCGGATTACAACTAGGAGATCTCCCCTTAGAGATATAATGTACCTGGCTAGGACAATATATTTCTTATTGTACAAGGCAAGGTCTGCCGAGGGTTACCATATCTCTAATTACAAGGCTAGGCCCATCCTCTATCCAAGTGGCCCATATGCTTGTCATGAGGTACCCGGGGCCCATGGCACCCACACCGGGGCTGGAGTCATATTGACGTCCCCCACCGGCGAAAAACTCAAGTACGTCCTACAAATCCACTTCCCGGCTTCCCACAACGTCGTCGAGTACGAGGCACTTATTCACGGGCTCCGCATTGCTATATCACTCGACATATATCGACTGGTTGTGCGTGGGGATTCTCAACTCGTGGTAAACCAAGTCATGAAAGACTAGACTTGTCTTGACGATACCATGGCGGCAAACTGTCAGGAGGTCCGCAAGTTGGAAAACAAGTTCGATGGGCTGGAAATAACACATGTCCTGCATCAAAACAATGACGCAGCAGATGAGCTGGCAAACATGGGATCCAAGCGAGAAGCAGTTCCGACTGGAATCTTTGTCGAGCAACTCATGGGGCCATCAGTCAAGAAGAAACCGGCACCGGAGCAGTCAGGAGGCGAACCTACCCCGGGCACAAACGAGGTGCTACACATATGTCAAGACTGGAGGACTCCTGTTGTCAAATTTCTCCTGGACGACGAACTCCCAGAAGATCGCAGTCAAGCCGAGCAGATAAAGCGTCGAAGCAAAAGCTTCCTACTAGTCGAAGAAGACCTGTATCGAAGGAGCGCATCCGGTGTCCTCATGCGTTGCGTCACCACCGAGGAGGGCAAGCAGATTCTGTAGTCGATTCACTTAGCCATATGTGGCAACCATGCCGCATCCAGGACGTTAGTCGGAAAGGCCTACCGGCAGGGTTTTTCTAGCCCACAGCAGTAACAGACGCCAAGGACATTGTTCACAAGTGTGAGGGTTGCCAGTTCTACGCAAGACAAACAAATCTCCTAGCCCAGGAACTCGAAACTATCCCTATTTCTTGGCCATTCGTAGTATGGGGGCTCGACATGGTCGGGCCTTTGAAGAAAGCGCCAGGAGGGTTTACACATCTATTCATTGCGGTGGATAAATTCACCAAGTGGATTGAGGCTAAACCCGTTGCAACAATTACAGTGGCACGAGCACAGGACTTCATCATGAGTATACTATACCGGTGCGGGGTTCCTAACCGCATCATCACCGATAACTGTACTCAGTTCACGGGCGGCGTATTCCAAGATTTCTGTGAAGATTTTGGCATCAAGATCTGCTATGCATCTGTGGCACACCCGCGGAGTAACGGGCAGGTCGAACGAGCCAACGGTATGGTCTTACAAGGCATCAAGGCTAGGATATTTGACCGACTACAACCATATGCAAGCCGGTGGGTACATGAACTCCCATTGTTCTCTGGTCTCTCAGGACCACGGTTAGTCGGGCAACAGCGCAATCCCCTTTCTTTCTGGTCTATGGTGCCGAGGCTATGCTACCGACAGAGTTACAGTTGGCTCTCCGTGAGCTCGGGCTTACTCAGAAGATGACTCAAATAACACCCGACTGGTCGAGCTATTTCAGTTAGAAGAAGCAAGGGACACAGCAACAATCCAGTCGGCAAGGTATTTTCAAGGCCTGTGTTGCTACCACAACCGCAATGTCTGTGGCCGCGCGTTTTTGGTTGGGGATCTCGTCCTGAGGAAAATACAAACCACCAAAGACAGGCACAAATTATCCCCAATCTGGGAAGGGCCGTTCATTATAGCCGAGGTCACGCGACTAGGCGCCTACCGACTGAAGACCGAAGACGGCGTTCTCATCAGCAACTCATGGAACATAGAATAGCTACGTCCTTTCTATACCTGAGTTTTATACTTTTTTCATGTGTACAATTTCTCTGACTCACTACGTTGCTTGCATCAACCGAGTAGTGAGTCGGGGGCTGCATGTATATACGTGCTGTCAATAATATACAAGCTTGTCCTACTCAGTCACGAAGCTTTACTACAACTGTCGCGTTTGCCCGAGTACAGCTTCTTACGTTGAACGTCTTTATTATGTTCTGACAGACTAACTCGGCGCAGACTACACGGTCAAGTAAAGCTAATGACGACTGAGTGACAAGCTTGGCGGCATTGCACACATATTTACACATGTTGTTTCACAAAAGTGTATACATACCGACTACATAATATGTTGCCCTTACAAACCCAGGTCTCGGGTAATTATCTCAGCAGTCGGCTTCGCCCGGGCAATCAGCTCCAGCGCCTCCTCGGGCATTGTCTCCTCGGCAAACCCCTCCCAAATGGCTTCAATGTTTGCCCTCGGGTAGACGGATTTGGTCATCGCCAGGGTTTGGGCCATGCCGCCAACAACATGCTCATCCGAGTACTTCTTCAAGGCACTCAGTGCATTCTCAAGACGCGCCTCTATTTGGGGGATCCTGCTGCAACTGGTTCCCACAGGGCTGGGATCTATGAGGTCAAGGAGCCCTTTCACGGACCCGACGAGGGCTTCCCGTGACTCCCTGATTACTCTTATCTCCTCTGTGTAAAACCAATACTGGGCCTGGACATTGGCTCTCATGTCTGCCTAGGTCCGCTGGCAAGTAAACTTATCAGGCTCGGTTGCAGATAGAATGACTAATGGATTGGTTAAGATCATGGTCAGGCTGGGGACTTACTTTCGTAGTCGGCCTCCCACTTGGCTACGGTTTTCTCTAGTTCAGTTTTTCCTTTACCAAGCTTGATGGTGGCCTCCTTTAACTCGGCCCTCTCTCGTTCAAGCTCGGCATTGGCCTCTGTCAGGTCGGCCTTGACCTTCTCAAGCTCGGCTTTGGCTTTCTCGGCCTCCTTCAGCTGGGCTTCCCCTTCTGTTCGGGTCTTTAATTCAGCTTCAAGGGTTGCACGATAGATTAGTCAAGAACTCGACCGTGCAGCCAAGATGCAGCTGGGCAGTCAGGAACAACTCAGCTGAACAAATACAGCAAGCGTACGGTCGGGAACATGCATTCGGGGACTTACCTCTAATCTTTCCAGCTTGAGCCCAAGTTTCCTCCCTGAGCAGGGTGGCACCCTCCTTCAACCAGGCTTCCCTCCCCGAGTGACGCTCCTCCATCTCGGCCTTCTATGCCCGGAGCTGCTCCAATTCTGTGAGGTGGTGAGCCATTTCGACCAAGATCTCTGTAATCGCCTCATTACGGTCGACAAGTTTCTGTTCAGGGAAAAGAACAAATCAAGAATGGAATCAGATGTCAAAACGAGAAGATCACCATGACTCCGCCACAAGAATTATACCCCGGCTCCCTAGGACCCGCTGATAGCGGCGCGAAGCAAGCTTTCACATTCTCTTCTTGCGGCAACTTCGTTGAGCTTGAAGCTCTTCACGGTCCTGTCAGCCGCTGTCCAGGTGAACGTCTGGGGCATCCTACACGGAGGAGCTTCAATCCGAGGCAGATTCGGGATCTCCGGCGGCGGCGACGATGACGACGACGACCACAACAGCGACGGGGTCCCGGCCTCCACGCCGCCGTCCCCCGCAGCCTTGGGGATAGGCTCGGGGGCTCCGACAGCGGCCTCTGTAGTGGGTGACGATTCAGGGGCTGGGACATCAGCTTCAGCCACCGCTCCTTGGTCGGGCGGCACCAGCGGCCCCACAGTCGGGACCACCTTAGTCTCCGTGACTAGAGTGGCCACCGGGTCAGCGGGTGCGCTGGCTCGGCTGGGGCAGGCTCTTCAAGGGGAGCGGTCAGGGCGATCTCCTTGAGATCGATATCGGCCCGCTTCCTGCATGACGAAACAAGACATCAAAACACTACTCCAACACGCAAGAATTTCAGAAGATCCGGAGCAGCTCACCTCTTGGAGAACTTCAGTTTCCTGCCGAGCGACCCATGTCCCGGCGGAGTGCTACCTCCGGTTCTCAGCCCGGCCGGTGAATTGGTCAGCGGCATATCAGCTCGAGTCGGCCCCGATTCCAATGTGGTTGGCTTGGGTGCCTCCGTCCTCGGCGGTGTTTGCTCTGGCCGGCCCCTCGGTGGTGCTGTTGCCGGATTCGGCAATGTTGGGCTCAAACCCACAGGTCTCAACCTGCGATTTGATCGCCTGGGCGCCGCGGCGATGGTGTCCTTTATCATCAGGCTTCCTGCCACGGCGCACGGCATCATGGCCCCCTCACCCCGATACAGAATGGGCTTCTTCCCCACTCTCGTGGAGTCGGGCTGGGTAGCAGAGGGGCTCCTCGGCCTCTTCTTCGAAGCAACGGCCGACAACGGGCGGGAGTCTTCATCAAACTCTTCGTGCCACTACAGACGAGTCAACAAAATACATCATGAAGTGCTGAACAATCGCAAACACAAGCTCACATGCATTCATCACAGAAGAAGATTAAAGATTACCTTGGTCCGGGGCCGAATGAAGCTATAGGCCGCGACCTGGCGATTATCGTACTCGGTCGCGATCACCCCCTCGGAGAAGTAACCAAACAGGGTCTCGGTCACTACGCGCTTGCTGGCTGACTCGTTGCTTACTCGGTCAGGATCGTTTTTGCCCTTAAAGGCCCAGCCAAATGCGCTCCTCCGCTTCAACGGCTGGATGCGCTGAGTCAAGAAGTGACGAGCCACCCAAGGTCCTGTCAGGCCAGCCTTCTTGAGGTCATCTAATTTCACCAACAGTTGATGCGCCTGGCCCATCTCCTCAAAGGATGGCTTTGCTGACCAACTTGGTGAAACCACGGGCGGCAAGCAGGTAAATGGGCGCAAAGAGGGAGCCAGATCTACGCAATAGAACCATTCCTTGTGCCAGCCTTTCAGAGAAGATTTCAAGGGGAGATCAAGATATGTATTCTTCCCATCACTCATCAGCTGGAGACCAGCCCCCCCAATCACACTAATGTTATTCTTGGAGGGTTGGGGTTTGATGTGGAACAGATACCGGAAGAGAATAAAATGGGGTTCAACACCCAAGAAGCACTCACAGAGAGTAACAAATATGGAGATCTGAAGAATCGAATTGGGGTTCAAATGCACCAACTCCAACCCGTAGAAGTCAAGGACGCGGCGGAAGAAATCGGAAGAAGGAAGGCACAAGCCCCGATCGAAAAAAGAGGCGAAAACTACTGTTTCACCAGGTTGGGGATTTGGGACTGACTCACCCTTAGCCGGCCGCCAGCGAATCACCTCTTGGCTAGGCAACTTCAGTTGACTCTCTAGCAGCTTCAGCTTCACCGAGCCGTAATCTGAAGTCGGCCAAGCACTCTCCGGCGCACCCGCAAGATCCAAAGCTTTTGGCATGGCTGGAAGCAGTAAGATTTGGGGAAAAACGAATCGGGCGCTTGGAACAGACGAAGAGGATTGGAATCGCCCGAGTCCGGGTGGGGAACAGTAGCAGCTAACCCTAGTTGGGCGGGAAGCGAAAAGTTGGGCACGAAGGTGGAAGACGAAGCGATTGGCTGATTTGGGGAAGATGAAGGAATATTTTTCTCTCCCTGCTTTTTATAGAGCCAGTGCTAACTAGATGGGCTTGGGCCTACAAAGTTAGCATTGCGCCACCAAGATATGAGTTCCTACAGTAGCATGCCCCATGTGGGCCGCCCGCAGGCTGAGTTGAAATTATAGTGCTAGTGCTACTAACAGGAGCCGATGAGGTAAATAGATATGCTTCATGGGAGCCTTATTGTTAAACATATATGCTTGGGTATTTGTTTTATCCACCAAGTCTCGAGGATATATCCTTATAAGGATCACAAGCTGGTCTTCATTAAAATTGGAGATGTAGGTATCTTTCTCGAGTACACCTGACCACGTTATGGACTTGCATTCAAAAAGTGGTACTCGGCCTACATGCGTGGTCACCAGTTGCCATGAGCAACATCATTCCAGCCGACATGACGCTGAAGAGTCTAACTTTCGAGTAGTGCACTACTCGGGAGAGACTATAAATATTTTTTCCCACTGACATGATGCGGAGGAGTCTAACTTCTGAGTGGGACACCACTCGGAAAAGACTATAAACCCCTTTTTCCAGCTGACATGATGCTGAAGAGTCCCATATACTAGTAGCATCCTACTCGGCAAGACTATAAACACACATTCCGATTGATATGAAGTCAAAGAGTCCTATATACGAGTAGTACCCTACTCGGCAAGACTATAAAGTTTATTCCGGTTGACATGATACCGAAGAATCTCATATACCAGTAGTTATCTACTTGGGAAAGATTATCAGGTTAAAGATCTTTGACTTTATGTTTAATTGTCTTCAAAATTAAGCACAAAGTCGGGGGCTACACCTAATAGGTGCGCCTATTCGGCGCACACTATTCATATATCTCCATGAAGCCCTTCATAGTCTCGCTGCCAGCTGACATGAAGCAGGACTCGGGAAGAAGAAGCACTCAGACAAAGGAGTACTCGGGAGCATCGCACTCGGGCAATCTTCACCGTGGAGGATGAGCACTCGGCATCAGCTGTGACTCAACTATGAAGGTCTCGGGGGCTACTGTGGAGGCCATGGGCCCCGGGTACCTCGTTACCAGTATATGGGCCACTCGGATAGAGTATGGGCCAGATCATGTAATTAGAGATAAGATAGTACCCGGCAGGCCTTGCCTTGTATAATAAGGAAACATAGTCTTAGTCGGGTAGGTTTCTATCTCTAAGAAGGAAATCCCTTGGCCATATCCAGCTGGGATCCTTATCATGTACCCCTGTCCCCTAGTATATAAAGGGAGGCAGGGTGCCCCAAGTGGGCACGGGAAGATCATTGATCAAAAACCACCTCAGAGGAATAACACCTCAACTGGACGTAGGGTATTACCTCACATCGAGGGCCTAAACCAGTATAAATCTTCTTTGTGTTCCTCTGCAATCCACCCAATTTACCTTCGCCGAGTAGCCCTATAGTTTTATTGCCGGTGCAAAGCATCGACAAATAGCGAAGCTAGAGTACTGGACAATGTACTTCAACGGTTCTCTACCGATCGGCGGCGCCGGGGCTGGAGTCATATTAACATCCCCCACCGGCGAAAAACTCAAGTTCGTCCTACAAATCCATTTCCCGGCTTCCCACAACGTCACTGAGTACGAGGCACTTATCCATGGGCTCTGGATTGCTATATCACTCGGCATATGTCGACTGGTTGTGCGCGGGGATTCTCAACTCGTGGTGAACCAAGTCATGAAAGATTGGACTTGTCTCGATGATACCATGGTGGCATACTGTCAGGAGGTCCGCAAGCTGGAAAACAAGTTTGACGGGCTGGAAATCACACGTGTCCTGCGCCAATACAATGACACGGCAGACAAGCTGGCAAATATGGGATCCAAGCGAGAAGCGGTTCCGACTAGAATCTTTGTCGAGCAACTCATGGAGCCATCAATCAAGAAGAAACCAGCGCCGGAGCAGTCGGGAGGCAAACCTACCCCGGCTACAGACAAAGTGCTGCACATATGTCAAGACTAGCGGGCCCCTGTTATCAAATTTCTCCTGGACAACGAACTCCCAGACGATCGCAGTCAAGCCGAACAAATCAAGTGTCGAAGCAAAAGCTTTCTACTGGTCGGAGAAGACCTGTACCAAAGAAGTGCATCCGGTGTCCTCATGCGTTGCGTCACCACAGAGGAAGGCAAGCAGATCCTGCAGTTGATCCACATAGGCATATGTGGCAACCATGCCGCATCCAGGACGTTAGTTGGAAAGGCTTACCGGCAGGGATTTTTCTAGCCCACAGCAGTAACAGACGCAAAAGAAATTGTCCGCAAATGCGAGGGTTGCCAGTTCTACGCAAGACAAGCCAATCTCCCAGCCCAGGAACTCCAAACAATCCCCATTTCCTGGCCATTCGCAGTATGGGGGCTCGACATGGTTGGGCCTTTCAAGAAAGCGCCAGGAGGGTTCACACATCTATTCGTCGCAGTGGATAAATTCACCAAGTGGATTGAGGCAAAACCCGTTGCAACTATAACAGCGGCACAAGCAAAGGACTTCATCATGAGTTACTATACAGATTCGGGGTTACTAACTGCATCATCACCGACAATAGTACTCAGTTCATGGGCAGTGTGTTCCATGACTTCTGCGAAGATTTTGGCATCAAGATCTGCTATGCATCTGTGGCACACCCACGGAGCAACGGGCAGGTCGAGCGAGCCAACGGTATGGTCTTACAAGGCATCAAGGCCAGGATATTCGATCGACTACAACCACATGCGGGCCGGTGGGTACAAGAACTCCCATCTGTTCTCTGGTCTCTCAGAACCACGGTTAGTTGGGCAAAAGGGCAATCCCCTTTCTTCCTGGTCTACGGTGCTGAGGCTATGCTACCGACAGAGTTACAGTTCGGCTCTCCGCGAGTCCGGGCTTACTCAGAAGATGTCTCAAACAATACCCGACTGTTCGAGCTAGATCAATTGGAAGAAGCAAGGGACATCACAACAATCCAGTCAGCAAGGTATCTTCAAGGCCTACGTCGCTACCACAATCACAATGTCCGTGGCTGCATCTTTTTGGTCGGGGATCTCGTCTTAAGAAAAATACAAACCACCAAAGATAGGCACAAATTATCCCCACTTTGGGAAGGGCCGTTCATTATAGCCGAGGTCACGCGGCCAGGTGCCTACCAACTGAAGACCGAAGACGGTGTCCTCATCAACAACTCATGGAATATAGAACAGCTACGTCCTTTCTATACCTGAGCTTTATACTTTCTCATGTGTACAGTTTTCTCTGACTCATTACGCTGCTTGTATCAACCGAGTAGTGAGTCGGGGGCTGCATGTATTCTATGTGTTTTGTCAATAATATATGAGCCTGTCTTACTCCAGTTATGAGGCCTTACTATGACTATCACGTTTGCTCGAGTACACTTTCTTATAGTGAACGATTTTATTAAGTTCCGACAGACTAACTCGGCGCAGACTACACATTCGAGTAAAGCTAATGACAACTGAGTAGTAATTCAAGGCTTGGCGGCACTGCACATATATTTACACATGTTCTCCACAAAAGTTTATACATACCGGCTACATGATATATTACTCTTACAGACCTAGATCTTGGGTGATTATCTCAGCAGTCGGCCTCACCCGGGCTATCAGCTCCAGCGCCTCCTCGGGCATTGTCTCCTTGGCAAACTCCTCCCCGATGGCTTCGATGTCTGCCCTCGGGTAGATTGATTTGGTCATTGCCAGGGTCTGGGCCACGCCGGCAATGACATGCTCATCCGAGTACCTCTTCAGGGCACTCAATGCATCCTCAAGACGCGCCTCCACATGGGGATTCAGCTGCAGCTGGTTCCCACAGGGCGAGGATCCATCAAATCAAGGAGCCCTTTCACGGACCCGACGAGGGCCTCCCGTGACTCCTTGATAGCCTTTATCTCCTCTGTATAAAACCGATATTGGGCCTGGACATTGGCTCTCCTGTCTATTCGGGTCCACCGGCAAGTAAACTTGTTAGGCTCGGCTGCAGATGGAATGACTAAAAGATTGGTTAAGATCATCGTTGAGACAGGGACTTACTCACGTAGTCGGCCTCCCACTCGGCCACGGTCTTCTCCAGTCTAGCTTTTTCTTCGCCAAGCTTGATGGTGGCCTTTTTTAACACGGCCTTCTCCCGTTCGAGCTCGGCGTTGGCCTGTGTCAGGTCGGCCTTGACCTTCTCAAGCTCGGCCTTGGCTTCTTCGGCCTCCTTCAGTTGGGCTTCCCTCTCTGTTCGGGTCTTCAACTCTGCTTCGAGGGTTGCACGATAGATTAGTCAAGAACTCAAACTTGCGGCCAAGACACAACTGGGCAGTCAGGAACAATGCAGCTAGAGAAATACATCAAGGGTTCAGTCGGGAGGATGCATTTGGGGGATTTACCTCTAATCTTCCCGGCTTGGGCCCAAGTTTCATCCCTGAGCTGGGTGACGGCATCCTTCAGCCAAGCTTCCCTCCCCGCGTGGCGCTCCTCCATCGTGGCCTTCAACGCCCGGAGCTGCTCTAATTCCGTGAGGTGGGGGGCCATTTCTATCAGGATCTCGGTCATCTCCTCATTGCGATCAACCAGCTTCTGCTCAGGGAGAGAACAAGTCAAGAGCGGAGTCAGATGTCAAAACAGGATGACCCCTAGGACTCCACTGCAAGAATTATACCCGAACTCCCTGAGACCCGGTGATGGCAGCGCGAAGCAGGCTTTCACGTTCCCTTCTCACCACAGCCTCATCAAGCTTGAACCTCTCCGCGGTTCCATCAGGCGCCGTCTAGGTGAACGTCTGGGGAAACTTACGCAGAGGAGCTTCAATCCGGGGAAGGTTCGGGATCTCCGCTGGCGGAAACGATGATGATGACGATGACGACCATGATGGCGATGGGGTCCTGGCCCCCACGCCGGCGTCCCCCACGGCCTCGAGGGTTGACTCGCAGGCTTCGGCAATGGCCTCGGCAGCTGGCGTCGACTTAGGGGCTAGGGCAGCAACCTCAGTGACCGCCCCTTGGTTGGGTGGCACCAGCGGCCCTGCAGTCGGGACCACTTCAATCTCTGGGACTAGGATGGCCACCGGCTCAGCGGGTGTGCTTGCGGGCGCTGGCTCGGCTGGGGCGGGCTCTTCAAGCGGAGCGATCGGAGCGGTCTCCTTGAGATCGATATCGGCACGCTTCCTGGATGGCAAAACAGACATCAGAATACTACTGCAACAGACAAGAATCTCAGAAGATCCAAAGCAGCCTACCTTTTGGAGAACTTGAGTTTCCCGCCGGGCGATCCAGGTCCCGGTGAAGCTCTACGCCCGGTTGTCGGCCGGGTCGGCGCAGCAATCGGCGGCGGCGTGGCGACTGGAGGCGGCCCCATTGGTGGCGTGGCCAACTCGGGCACCGGTATGCTTGGCGGCGCCTGCTCAGACCTTGTACTCGGCGGTGCTCTTGTCAGGCTCGGCAATGTTGAGCTCGGCTGTATTGGTCTCAACCTGGGACTTGATCGCCTGGGTGCCGCAGTGGCGGTGTCCTTTATCTTCAGACCTCCTACCACGACACGCGGCATCATGGCCCCTTCGCCCCGATATAGAACGGGCTTTTTCCCCGCTCTCTTGGAGTCGGGTTGGGCAGCAGCAGGGCTCCTCGGCCTCCTCTTCGTTTTAATGGCTAACAACGGGCGGGAGTCCTCATCGAACTCCATGCATTCCTACAGAAGATTCAATAACATCTATCACATAATGCTGGGCAATCACAGATACAGACCCACTGGCATTCGCCACAGATGAAGGACAAAGATTACCTTGGGGCAGCGCCTAAGGAAGCTATAAGCAGCAATCTGGCGTTTATCGTACTCGATCTCAATCACCCCCTCGGAGAAGTAACCAAACAGGGTCTTGGTTACCTTGAACTTATGGGCCGACTTGTGGCTTACTCGGTCAGGATCAAGTTTGCCTTGGAAATCTCAGCCAAACGCGCTCCTCAGCTTCCGCAGCTGGATGCGCCGAGTCAGGAAACACCGCGCCACCCAAGGCCCGGTCAGGCTAGCTTCTTTAAGCTTATCCAGTTTCTCCAGCAATTGATGCACTTAGCCCATCTCCTCAAAGATTGGATCTGCTGACCAATTTGGTAAAACTACCGGTGGCAAGCCGGTGAATGGATGCAAGGAGGGAGCCAGATCTGCGCAATAGAACCACTCCTTGTGCCAGCCTTTCAGGGAAGATTTCAAGGGGAGATCAAGATATGTTTTCTTCCTATCACTTCTCAATTGGAGACCAGCCCCCCAATCACATTGATATTATTCTTGGAGGGCTGGGGTTTGATGTGGAACAGATGCCTGAAGAAATTAAAATGGGGTTCCACACCCAAAAAGCACTCGCAGAGAGTGACAAATATGGAGATTTGAAGAATCGAGTTGGGATTCAAATTCACCAACTCCAACCCATAGAAGTCAAGGATGCGGCGGAAGAAATCAGAAGAGGGAAGGCACAAACCCCGATCGAAAAAAGAGGCAAAAACTACTGTTCGCCAGATTGGAGATTTGGGATCGACTCACCCTTAGCCGGCCGCCAGTGGATCACCTCCTGGCTAGGCAACTTCAATTGACTCTCCAGTAGCTTCAGTTTCACCGAGCCACAATCCGAAGTCGGCCAAGCATTCTCCAGTGCACCCGCAGGATCTAAAGCTTTCAGCATGGTTGGGAGCGGAAAGATTTGGGGGAAAGGCGAATTGGGGGCTTGGAACAGACGAAGTGGACTGGAAGCGCCCGAGTTCGAGCGGGGAACAGCAGCAGCAGCTAACCCTAGCCGAGCAGGAGGCAAAAAGTTTGGCGCGGAAGCGGAAGACGAAGCGATTGGCTAATTTGGGGAAGATGAAGGAATCTTTTTCTCTCTCCCCGCTTTTTATAGAGCTGATACCGACTAACAGACTTGGGCCTACATAGTTGGTACTGGGCGACCAACATATGAGTTCCTATAGTAGCATGCTCCATATGGGCCGCCCGCAGGCTGAGTTGAAATTATAGCGCTAGTGCTACTAACAGGAGCCAATGAGGTAAACAGATATGCTTCATGAGAGCCTTATTGCTAAACATATATGTTTCGGGTATCTATTTTATCCACCAGGTCTCGAGGATATATCCTTACAAGGATCACAAGCTGGTCTTTATTAAAATTGGGGATGCAGGTATCTTTCTCGAGTACACCTAACCACGCCGTGGATTTATTTTCATAAAAGTGGTACTCGGCCTACACGCTTGGCCAATAGTTGCCATGAGCAACATTATTCCAGCCGACATGATGCTGAAGAGTCTAACTTTCGAGTAGTGCACTACTCGGGTGTGGGTGCCATGGGCCCCGGGTACCTCATGACAAGCATTTGGGCCACTCAGATAGAGGATGGGCCACTCGGATAGAGGATGGGCCGAGACTGGTAATTAGAGATATAGTAGCACCCGACAGACTTTGCCTTGTACAATAAGGAATATACAGTCCTAGTCGGGTAAGATGTATCTCTAAGAAGGAAATCCCTTAGCCGTATGCGGCTAGGACTCCTACCTTGTACCCATGTCCCCCAGTATATAAGGGGAGGCAGGGCGCCCCCTGAGGGCAGAAGATCATAGATCAACACAAATCCTCAAAGGAATACCACCACAACTGGACGTAGGGTATTACCTCACATCGAGGGCCTGAACCAGTATAAAAACTCCTTGTGTTCCTTTGCAATCCACCGAGTTTCCCCTTGCTGAGTAGCCCTATAATCATATTGCCGGTGTAAAACATCGACAGTTGGCGCGCCAGGTAGGGGCTTCGGTGAGATCTACACCAACAATCTTGATGGATTCTACATCAGGAGTCGATGGCGACAAATTCTCCCCTGGAGACACGATAACCTTCGGAAGCCTCGACTTCATCGCTGACCAGATCGGCAATCTTACCTTGGTCGACGCAGATCTAATCCAACCGGCCGAGGAACCAGCCGACTCCGCGCCAGTCGGCTCACAAGACGCTGCAACAACCATCATCAATCTGACACAGCAATCTTCAACTTCGCCGAGCTTTGGGACAACTCTCTCCTTCGACGTCCGACTCGTGCTAGGCCTTGAGCCAGCCCAGGTTGGGCTAGGAAGGGGAGAGATCGTCAATCTCCCGCGCGGGCTCAGCCATGCCGTAAATCTACACTTCATGCAGCAGACCCGATCCCCCGCGGTTCAGTTTGGACATGGCTCAGAGCCGCTCCAGATTGGATCCAGGGAGGTCGGAGTCGTTCTCACTCCAGTAAATTACTCGGATTCTGACTCCAAGTCGGACAATGGTTCGAACACTAGTTCGGACTCTAGTCTGGCGAGTTTTTCCTGCCCCGTGAGATCTTCATGGCTTCAACACCACCACCGGAGGTGCGCCGACTACAAGAGGAGCAGCAGGAGGAGGCATGCCGACTACGGCAACAAGAAGAGGATGAACGCGAGGCCCGCAACGATGGGCTACGCAGGGCTAGGCGAACCGCCCAGCAACAGATTCTCTAGACCAAAGTCGGCGACCATGACGTCTTCGTCACGCCACAACAGAACATCGTGGCCGCTGCAACCCTGCTGCACACGCTCCAGCTCGGGCCTGATCACTAGGCCACCCCGACTATCGCCAAGATCAAGGCGATGATTACAGCTGCTGCCTATCAGCAGCAACAGCAGTCGGGTGACACACTTATACCGACCAACCGGTCGGGTTCTCCGGCAGCAGGCTCATCTACATCAGCTCAACACTGGGCGGCTGGCTCAAGTCGGCCACACGAAGAGTCGTGCCAAATGTCACTTGGCGACATCAACAACAACAACCGGCGGTATCACCAGTACGATCGCTGGTCCAACCAAGACATCCGAGTTCGTCTACAACGCGACCTCCGAAACGACATCAATGCCCGGTGCTGCCAATGCAAAGAGGACGAGCGCCGCTGACTGGAGGACGAGAACGAGTGTTTCGGTCTTCACTACGAGCGGTTTAACCGCCACGGTCAGAGCCTGAGCCCTCACGAAGATGAAGGTGTTCCAGCTTTCACCCACGAGCTACAGGAAGTCGACTAGCTGTCGGGCTTCAAGCCTACGGGGATCAAGAAATACGACGGCAAAACCAACCCCGAGTCCTGGCTCACCGTATACACCCTGGCAATTCGAGCTGCCGGAGGTGACCATAAAGCCATGGCTAACTACCTCCCAGTCGCACTAGCCGACTCGGCGAGGACATGGCTAACAGGGCTCCCGAGGCAGTTGATCGGTTCCTGGGGAGAACTCAGGGAGCGGTTCATCGCTAACTTTCAGGGAACCTACGAGAGGCTGTCTTCTGAACACGATCTATACGAACTACACCAAAAGAAGAACGAGTCTCTATGCAAATTTATCCAAAGGTTCTCCAAGAAGTGCAACAAGATCCCAATGATCAAGGATGAGGCCGTCATCGCCGCCTTCTGCAAGGGAGTAAAGGATGCCCCGTTCATCACGAAGTTCACTCGGAAGCCACCATCCTCCATCTGGGCTCTCTTTGACATGGTGAACAAATACGCCAACTTGGCTGAAGCGGTCGCCGAGGCCCTCGACGAGAAGAAGGAGTCCCGGTAGAAGGACCAAAAGGCGAAAGCCAACAAGGAGCCATCACAAAACAAGACCGGCAACCACAAGCGGAAGTCGGACAACGAGGTGGCCAACATGGAGCGAACTTGGTCGCGGCCTCAACGCAACAACGACTACCAGAAAGTCATGAATGGGCCTTGCCCCTTCCACCCCAAAGGCAAGCACGCGGCCAAAGACTACTTCATGCTCAAGAAGTTTGCTTCCGAGCAGGCTTCATCATCTGGCACCGACAAGGACAAAGACATGCCAGACCAAGGCCCGGCTGATGATTTTCAAGATCCCTAGGCCGAGCTCAACCACATCTTCAGTGTGCCGTTTGCGTATGAGTCCAAGCGGAAGCAGAAGCTCACAGCACACGACGTCAACTCAATCTCTATAGCAGACACCCCCCAGTATTTGCGCTGGTCAGAGACGCCCATCACGTTCACCCGCGCAAATCACCCATATCGGGTTTCGCAACCGGGACGCTATCCACTCGTCCTGGACCCGGTCATCAAGAACATCAAGTTGAAGAAGGTTCTCATTGACGAAGGCAGTGCGCTCAACTTCCTCTTCGTCAAGACCCTGGGCGAGATGAAGATTCCCCATTTAGATCTGTGGCCGAGTATGGCGCCCTTCCACGGGATAATTCTTGGCCTATCTTCAACTCCACTCGGGCAGATAAACTTGCTGGTCACTTTCGGCACGCGGGATAACTTCCGCACGGAAAACATCTGCTTCGAGGTTGCTGACTTCGAGACCGCATACCATGCTATACTCGGACGACCGGCGCTCACCAAGTTCATGGAGATACCGCACTATACATACATGGTGCTCAAGATGCTAGGGCCAGCAAGAGTCCTCTCCCTCCGCAGCGATGTCAAGCAAGCCTTCACCTGCGACAAGGAGAGTTGCGAATTGGCTCAGTCACAAGAGGCGGCAGTCGAGCAAAACAGCATTCGGCAAGCCGCCACAACAGAAGTCGAGGAAGACCCAGTTTCGGCCAAGAAAGCAGCGAAGTTGGGAATTTCAGTGGACTCAGACACGAGGAAGATCCCCCTGGACCCTTCCGACCCCTCCAAGACTGCTCTAGTCGGGACCGGACTCGACCCCAAATAGGAAGATGCTCTCGTTACCTTCCTCCAAGCCAACAAGGATATCTTTGCGTGGAAACCGTCCGACATGCCGGGCGTACCAAGGGAGGTGATCGAGCACGCCCTCAACATGAATACAGACGCCAAGCCAGTCAAGCAACGGCTACAGCGCTTCACTCAAGACCGGAAGGATGCTATTCGGGAGGAGATAACCAAGCTCCTTGCAGCCAGGTTCATCAAAGAGGTCTATCACCCGGATTGGCTGGCAAACCCAGTTCTGGTCCGGAAGAAAAAGGTAAATGGCGCATGTGCATCGACTACACCGATCTCAACAAGGCGTGCCCCAAGGACCCATTTGGTTTACCGAGAATAGACCAGGTGGTAGATTCAACTACAAGGTGCGACCTTCTCAGTTTTCTCAACTGCTACTCGGGATACCACCAGATCAGCCTGAAGGAGGAAGATTGCCTAAAGACATCTTTTATCACGCTGTTTGGAGCGTACTGCTACATCACTATGCCGTTCGGTTTGAAAAACGCTGGAGCAACATATCAACGGGCAATTCAGCGGTGTCTACACACTCAGATCGGGTGCAACGTGGAGGCCTACGTCGACGACATGGTGATCAAGACCAAGTCCAAAGAAGACCTCATCGCTAACCTGGAAGAAACCTTCCAAAATCTTCAAAGATTCAAGATGAAGTTGAACCCGGAAAAGTGCACCTTCGGTGTGCCATCTGGCAAGCTACTCAGCTTCATTGTATCACATCATGGCATTGAGGCCAACCCGGAGAAAGTCAATGCAATCAAGAACATGGCACCCCTGACTAACCAGAAGGACGTCCAGAAGCTGACAGGCTGCATGGCGGCACTCAGCCGGTTTATTTCCCGACTGGGCGAACGGGGCATGCCCTTTTTCAAGCTATTGAAGAAATAGACAATTTCCGATGGACTCCTAAAGCCCAGCAAGCCTTCGAAGACTTCAAGCAATTTCTCACATCACCCCCCGTGTTGGCGTCACCCATGCCCCAGGAACCGCTACTGCTATACCTGGCGGCAACTACTTAGGTAGTCAGCACGGTGATGGTGGTTGAGCGATCCGAACAGGGTCACATCCAAAGAGTTCAAACGCCAATCTACTTTGTCAGCGAAGTCCTTGCCGACTCGAAGACGAGATATCTGCAGGTCCAGAAGCTGCTCTATGGCCTACTCATCTCTGTCCGAAAGTGGGTGCATTATTTCCAAGCACACCAAGTCACGGTGGTCACATCATTTCCACTTGGGGATGTCTTGCACAATCATGAGGCCACTGGCCGAATTGCTAAATGGGCGCTTGAGTTGATGGCATTCGACATCACCTTCTGGCCATAGACAGCAATCAAATCACAAGCTCTAGCCGACTTCGTGGCCGAGTGGACCGAAGCTCAAATGCCTACATCAACAGCAAAGCTAGAGTACTGGACAATATACTTCGACGGCTCTCTACGGATCGGCGGCGCCAGGGCTAGCATCGTACTAACGTCCCCCACCGGTGAAAAACTCAAGTACATTTTACAAATCCACTTCCCGGCTTCCCACAACGTCGCTGAGTACGAGGCACTTATCCACGGGCTCCGCATTGCTATGTCACTCGGCATACGTCGACTGATTGTGCACAGGGATTCTCAACTTGTGGTGAACCAAGTCATGAAGGACTAGACATGTCTCGATGATACCATGGCGGCATACTGTCAGGAGGTCCGCAAGTTGGAAAACAAGTTCGACGGGTTGGAGATAACACATGTCCTATGACAATACAATGATGCTGCAGATGAATTGGCAAACATGGGATCCAAGCGAGAGGCAATCCCGATAGGGATCTTTGTCAAGCAACTTATGGAGCCATCTGTCAAGAACAAACCGGTGCCGTAGCAGTCGGGAGGCAAACCTACCCCAGCGACAGACAAGGTGCTGCACATATGTCACGATTGGTGGACTCCTATTCTCAAATTCCTCCTGGACGATGAACTCCCAGAAGATCGCAGCCAAGCCAAACAGATCAAGCATCGAAGCAAGAGTTTCCTAGTCGTCGGAGAAGACCTATACCGAAGAAGTGCATCCGGGGTCCTCATGCGCTGCGTCACCACCAAGAAGGGCAAGCAGATTCTGCATTCAATCCACTCGGGCATATGTGGTAACCACGCCGCATCTAGGACGTTAGTCGGAAAGGCTTACCAGCAGGGATTTTTTTGGCCAACAACAGTAACAGATGCAAAAGACGTTGTTCGCACATGCGAGGGTTGCCAGTTCTACACAAGACAAACCAATCTTCCAGCCCAAGAACTTCAAACAATCCCAATTTCTTGGCCCTTTGCAGTATGGGGATTGACATGGTCGGGCCCTTCAAGAAAGCGCTAGGAGGGTTCACACACTTGTTCGTCGCAGTGGATAAATTCACCAAGTGGATTGAGGCCAAACCCGTTGCAACCATAACAGCGGCACGAGCAAAGGACTTCATTATGAGTATATTATACCGATTTGGGGTCCCCAACCGCATCATCACCGACAACGGTACTCAATTCACTGGTGGTGTGTTCCAAGATTTCTATGACAACTTCGGCATCAAGATCTGCTATGCGTCAGTGGCACACCCGTGGAGGCCATGGGCCTCGGGTACCTCATCACAAGCATATGGGCCACTCGGATAGAGGATGGGCCGAGTCTTATAGTTAGAGATATAGTAGCACCCAGCAAGCTTTGCCTTGTATAATAAGGAATATACAGTCTAGATCGGGCAAGATGTATCTCTAAGAAGGAAATCCCTTGGCCGTACCCGGCTGGGACTCCTACCTTGTACCCCTGTCCCCTAGTATATAAGGGGAGGCAGGGCGCCCCTCAAGGGGCACGAGATCATTGATCAACGCAACACCTTAAAGGAATACCACCACAACTGGACGTAGGGTATTACCTCACATCGAGGGCCTGAACCAGTATAAAATCTCCTTGTGTTCCTTTGCAGTCCATTGAGTTTCCCCTTGCCGAGTAGCCCTATAGTTATATTGCCGGTGTAAAACATCGACAGTTGGCGCGCTAGGTAGGGGCTTTGGCGATTTCTTCATCAACAATCTCGATGGATTCAACAAGCGGAGTCGAAGGCAACAAGTTCTCCCCCGGAGACAATTTCTTTCGGGAGCCTCGACTTCATTGCCGACCAGATCGGCAACCTCACCTTGGCCGAAGCAGATCCAATCCAACCGGCCGAGGAACCAGCCGACTCCGCACCAGCCAGCCCACAGGACGCTGCAATCTCCATCAATCTACTGTGGCAATCCTTCACTTCGCCGAGCATGGGGACAGCTCTCTCCTTCGGCGTCCGACTTGCACTAGGCCTTGAGCCAGTCCGGGTTGGGACAAGAAGGGGAGAGATCATCAATCTCCCGCACGGATCCGGCGACGCCATAGATCTACATCTTACGCGGTAGACCTGATCTCCTGCGATTTAGTTTGGACACGGCCACACGCCGTTTCAGATTGGATCTAGAGAGGTCGGAGTCGTTCTTACTCCAATAAACTACTCAGATTCCGACTCCAAGTCGGACAATGGTTCGAACACTAGTTCGGACTCTAGTCTGGCTAGTTTCCTCCTCCCCCGCGAGATTTTCATGGCCTCAACTCCACCACCCGAGGTGCGCCGACTACAAGAGGAGGCGCGCAGACTGCGACAACAGGAGGAAGCTGACTGCGAGGCTCACAACGACGGGCTGCGCAAGGCTAGGTGAGCCGCTCAACAGCAGATTCTCCAGACTAAAGTCGACGACCACGACGTCTTCGTCACGCCACAGCAGAATGTCGTGGCCGCTGCAACCTTGCTAGACATGCTTCAGCTCGGGCCTGACCACCAGGCCACCCCGACTATCGCCAAGATCAAGGCGATGATTACAGCTACGGCCTGCCAACAGCAACAACAACAGTCGGGCGACACAATAATACCGACTAACCGGTCGGGATCTCCAGCAGTGGGTTCATCTACATTAGCGCGGCGCCGGGCAGCCGGCTCAAGTCGGCCACGTGAGGAGTCAAGGCAAACGTCACTCGGCAACACCAACGACAACTGGTGACGTCACCAGTATGACCGCCGGCCCAACCAAGATCTCCGAGTATGCCTACAGCACGACCTCCGCCACACCATCAACGCCCGGTGCCACGAACGAGAAGAAGATGAGCGCCACCGACTGGAGGACAAAAACGAGCGCTTCGGTCTCCATCACGAGTGGTTCAACCGCCGTGGTTGAAGCCCGAGCCCTCACAGAGATGAAGGCATTCCAGCTTTCACTCGGGAGCTACAGGACGTCGACTGGCCGACTGGCTTTAAGCCCACAGGGATTGATAAATACGACGGCAAAACAAACCCCGAGTCCTGGCTCACCGTATATACCCTAGCAGTTCGAGCTGCTGGAGGCGACCACAAAGCCATGGCTAACTACCTCCCGGTCGCGCTAGCCAACTCGGCGAGGACATGGTTGACAGGGCTCCCAAGGCGGTCGATCGGTTCCTGGGGAGAACTCAGGGAGTGGTTCATCGCTAATTTTTAGGGAACCTACGAGAGGCCGTCTTCTGAACATGATTTATATCAACTACACCAGAGGAAGAATGAGTCTCTACGCGATTTTATCAAGAGATTCTCTGAGAAGCGCAACAAGGTCCCAACGATCAGAGACGAGGCCGTCATCTCCACCTTCCGCAAGGGAGTGAAGGACGCCCCGTTCATCACGAAGTTCACTCGGAAACCACCATCCTCGGCTGACTCGGCTCTTTTTGACATGGCCAACAAATACGTTGACTCGGCTGAAGCGGTCGCAGACGACCTCGACGAGAAAAAAGAGTCCTGATAGAAAGATCAAAAGGCAAAACCTGACAACGAGCCATCCCAAAACAAGTCCGGCAACCGCAAGTGGAAGTCGGACAACAAGGTGGCCAACATGGAGCGAACTCAGTCGCGGCCCCAACGCAACAACGACTACCAGAAAGTCATGCATGGGCCTTGCCCCTTCCACCCCAAAGGCAAACACGTAGCCAAAGACTGCTTCATGCTTAAGAAGTTTGCTTCCAAGCAGGCTTCATCATCTGGCGCCAACAAGGACAAGGACAAGCTAGATCAGGGTCCGGCTGATGATTTCCAATATGCCCAAGCCGAGCTCAACCACATCTTCGGAGGGCCGTCTGCTTACGAGTCCAAGCGAAAGCAGAAGCTTACAGCGCGATGTCAACTCAGTTTCTACAGCAGACACCCCCCAATATCTGCGCTGGTCAGAGACGTCCATTACGTTCACCCGCGCCGATCATCCAGATCGGGTTTCGCACTCGGGACGCTATCCACTTGTCCCGGACCCGGTCGTGAGGAATATCAGATTGAAGAAGGTTCTCATAGACGGAGGCAGGGCGCTCAATATCCTCTTCGCCAAGACCTTGGATGAGATGAAGATTCCTCGTTTAGATCTGCGGCCAAGTACGGCGCCCTTTCACGGGATAATTCCCGGCCTGTCTTCAACACCACTCGAGCAGATTACCTTGCTGATTACCTTTAGCACGCGAGATAACTTCCGCACAGAAAACATCTGCTTCGAGGTCACCGACTTCGAGACTGCGTACCACGTGATACTCGGACGACCAGCGCTCGCCAAGTTCATGGCGATACCACACTATACACACATGGTGCTCAAGATGCTAGGGCCAGCAGGAGTCCTCTCCCTCCGCAGTGACGTGAAACAAGCCTTCACCTGCGACAAGGAGAGTTGCGAATTGGCCTAATCATAAGAGGTGGCAGTCGGGTGCAATAGCATTCGGCAAGCCATCACAACAGAAGTTGAGGAGGACCCGGTTCCAGCCAAAAAAGCAGCAAAGTCAGGAATTTCAGCGGACTCAGACACGAAGAAGATCCCCCTAGACCCTTCCGACCCCTCCAAGACTACTCTAGTCGGGACCGGACTTGACCCCAAATAGGAAGACGCGCTCGTCACCTTCCTCCAAGCCAACAAGGATATCTTCACGTGGAAACCGTCCGACATGCCAGGCGTACCAAGGGAGGTGATTGAGCACACCCTCAACGTCAAGACAGATGCCAAGCCAGTCAAACAATGGCTACGGTGCTTTGCTCAGGACCGAAAAGATGCTATTCGGGAGGAGATAACCAAGCTTCTCGTAGCCAGGTTCATCAAAGAGGTCTATCACCCGGATTGGCTGCCAAACCCAGTTCTGGTCTGGAAGAAAAAGGGTAAATGGCGCATGTGCGTCGACTACACCGATCTCAACAAGACGTGCCCCAAGGACCCATTTGGTTTGCCAAGAATAGACAAGTGGTTGATTCAACTGCAGGGTGCGACCTTCTCAATTTTCTCGACTGCTACTCAGGATACCACCAAATCAGCCTGAAGGAGGAGGACTGTCTCAAGACGTCTTTTATCACGCCGTTTAGAGCGTTCTACTACATCACTATGTGTTCGGTTTGAAAAACGCTGGAGCAACGTATCAATGGGCGATTCAGCGGTGTCTACACACTCAGATTGGGCGCAAGGTGGAGGCCTACGTCGACGACGTGGTGATCAAGACCAAGTCCAAAGAAGACCTCATCGCTGACCTGGAAGAAACCTTCCGCAATCTTCAAAGATTCAAGATGAAGTTGAACCCAGAAAAGTGCGCCTTCGGTGTGCCATCCGGCAAGCTACTCGGCTTCATCGTCTCACATCGCGGCATCGAGGCCAACCCGGAGAAAGTCAACGCAATCATGAACATGGCTCCCCCGGCTAACCAGAAGGATGTCCAGAAGCTGACAGACTGTATGGCGGCACTCAGCCGGTTTATTTCCCGACTGGGTGAACGGGGTATGCCCTTTTTCAAGCTATTGAAGAAAGCAGATAACATCCAATGGACTCCCGAAGCCTAGCAAGCCTTCGAAGACTTCAAGCAATTTCTTACATCACTCCCCGTGTTGGCATCACCCATGCCCCAAGAACCGCTAATACTATACCTCGCGGCAACTACTCACGTAGTCAGCACGGTGCTGGTGGTCGAGCCATCCGAATAGGGTCACATCCAGAAAATTCAACGGCCAGTTTACTTTGTCAGCGAGGTGCTTGCCGACTCGAAGACGAGATATCCGTAGGTCCAAGAGCTGCTCTACGGCCTACTCATCACTGTCCGGAAGCTGGTGCACTACTTCCAAGCACATCAAATCACGGTGGTCACATCGTTTCCACTCGGGGACGTCCTGCACAACCGCGACGCCACCGGCCAAATCGCTAAATGGGCACTCGAGTTGATGGCGTTTGACATCACCTTTCAGCCACGGACGGCAATCAAATCACAAGCTCTAGCTGACTTCATGGCCGAGTGGACAGAATTTCACATACCTACATCAACAGCGAAGCTAGAGTACTGGACAATGTACTTCGACGGTTCCCGACGGATCGGCGGTGCCAGGGCTAGCGTCGTACTGACGTCCCCCACCGGCGAAATACTGAAGTATGTTCTACAAATCCACTTCCTGGCTTCCCACAAAGTCGCCGAGTAGGAGGCACTTATCCACGGGCTCCGCATCGCCATATCACTTGGTATTTGTCGACTGGTTGTGCGTGGAGACTCCCAACTCATCGTAAACCAAGTAATGAAAGACTGGACGTGTCTCGACGACACCATGGTGGCATACTGTTAGGAGGTCTGCAAGATGGAGAATAAGTTCGATGGGCTAGAAATAACACATATCCTACGACAATACAATGATGTTGCAGACGAGCTGGCAAACATGGGATCCAAGCGAGAAGTAGTCCCGACAGGAGTTTTTGTCGAGCAACTCATGGAGCCATCATTCAAGAAGAAACCAGAGCCAAGGCAGTTGGGAGGCGAACCTACCCCGGCAACAGAAGAGGCGCTGCACATATGTCATGATTGGCAGACTCCTGTCCTCAAATTCCTACTGGACGATGAACTCCCAGAAGATCATAGTGAAGCCGAACGAATCAAACGCCGCGGCAAGAGTTTCCTAGTCATCGGAGAAGACCTGTACCAAAGAAGTGCATCCGGTGTCCTCATGCGCTGCGTCACCACCGAGGAGGGCAAGCAGATAATGCAGTCAATCCACTCGGGCATATGTGGCAACCATGCTACATCTAGGACGTTAGTCGGAAAGGCTTACCGGCAGGGATTTTTCTAGCCAACAGCAGTAACAGACACCAAAGACATCGTTCGCACTTGCGAGGGTTGCCCATTCTATGCAAGACAAACCAATATCCTAGCCCAAGAACTTCAAACAATCCCAATCTCTTGGCCCTTTGCAGTATGGGGGCTTCACATGGTCGGGCCTTTCAAGAAAGCACCAGGAGGGTTCACACACTTGTTCGTCGCAGTGGATAAATTCACCAAGTGGATTGAGGCCAAACCTGTGACAACCATAACAGCTGCACGGGCAAAAGACTTCATCATGACTATATTATACCGATTTGGGGTCCCCAACCGCATCATCACCGACAACGGCACTCAGTTCACGGGCAGCATTTTTCAAGATTTCTGTGAAGAATTTGGCATCAAAATCTGCTATGTATCTGTGGCACATCCGCGGAGCAACGGACAGGTCGAACCAGCCAATGGTATGGTCTTACAAGGTATCAAGACTAGGATATTTGACTGACTACAACTATACATGGGCCGGTGGGTCCAAGAGCTCCCATCTGTTCTCTAGTCTCACAGAACAATGGTTAGTCGGGCAACAGGGCAATCCCCTTTCTTTCTGGTCTACGGTGCCGAGGCCATGCTACCAACCGAGTTACAGTTCGGCTCACCATGAGTTCGGGCTTACTCAAAAGACATCTCAAACAATACCCGATTGGTCAAATTAGATCAGTCGGAAGAAGCGACGGATATCGCAACAATCCAGTCGGCAAGGTATCTTCAAGGCCTGTGTCGCTACCACAATCGCAATGTCCGTGGCCGCGCCTTTTTGGTCGGGGATCTCGTCCTGAGAAAAATACAAACCACCAAAGACAGGCACAAACTATCCCCACTCTAGGAAGGGCCGTTCATTATAGTTGAAGTAACGCGGCCAGGCGCCTACCGACTGAAGACCAAAGATGGTGCCCTCATCAGCAACTCATGGAATATAGAACAGCTATGTCCTTTCTATACCTGAGTTTTATACTTTCCCATGTGTACAGTTTTTTCTGGCTCACTACGCCGCTTGTTCCAACCGAGTAGCGAGTCGGGGGCTACATGTATTATATGTGCTTTGTCAATAATATACGAGCCTATTTCACTTCAGTTATGAAGTTTTACTACGACTTTTTCATGTCTGCCCGAGTACAGCTTTCTGCGGTGAACATTTTTATTAAGTTCCTATAGATTAACTCGGTGTATGCTATATGGTCGAGTAGAGCTGATGACAACTGAGTAATAGTCTGAAGCTTGGCGGCATTGCACATATATTTACACATGTTCTTACAAAAACTTATATACACACCGACTACATGATATATGATTTTTACATACCCAGGTCTTGGGTGATTATCTCTGCAGTCGGCCTCGCCCTGGCTATCCGCTCCAGTGCCTCCTCGGGAGTTGTCTCCTCTCCTCGGCAAACCCGTCCCCTATGGCCTCAACTTCTGCCCTTGGGTAGATGGACTTCGTCATTGCCAGGGTCTGGGCCATGCCAGCAATAACATGCTCTTCCGAGTACCTCTTCAGGGCACTCAGTGCATCCTTGAGGCGCTCCTCCAATTGGAAGACTATGCTGGAGCTGGTTCCCACAGGACGAGGATCTATCAGGTCAAGGAGCCCTTTCACAGACTCGCCAATGGTTTCCCGTGACTCCTTGACTACCCTAATCTCCTCTACGAAAGCCTGAAATTGGATCTGGGAATTGGCTCTCGCAGCTACCCGGGTTCAATGACAAAGTAAGCTTATTAAGTAAAGCCGCAGATGGAGTAATTAATGAATTGGTTAAGGTTATTGTCAGAGCGGAGGCTTACTTTTGTAGTCAGCCTCCCACTTGGCTATGGCCTTCTCCAGTTCAACCTTTTCTTTCTCGAGCTTGATATTGGCCTTTTTCAACTCGGCCTTCTCCTGCTCAAGCTCGGTTTTGGCTGTTGTCAGATCGGCCTTGTCTTTTTCAAGTCCGGCTCTAGCTCCCTCAGCCTCCTTCTGCCGTTCTTCTCCCTTCGTTCAGGTCTTTAACTCGGCTTCAAGGGTTGCACGACAGATTAGTCAAGAACTCAATGATGCAGCCAAGACACAACTGGGCAGTCGGGAAGTAGCACAGCTGAAGAAATATATTGAGGATTTGGTCAGGAAGAAGTGTTCTGGAGGCTCACCTCTGATCTTCTTGGTTAGGTCCCAATTCTCGCTCCTGAGCTTGGTGACAGCCTCCCTCAGCCAAGACTCCCTCTCCTGGTAGCGCCCCTCCACTTCGACTTTCAAAGCCTGGAGTTGGTCCAGTTCCTGGAGTTGGGGGGCGATTCGGTTCAGCACCTCATGCATCCGCTCCGAGCGATCGACAACTTTCTGCTCGAGGAGTAACAAGTCAAAGCATAATCAAGCGTCAAGGAATATTGCCAAAATTCTAGAACAACGGAAACCATACCCGGATCCCCTCGGACGCGGCGAGCATGGCACGAAGCAGGGCTTCACGTTCCCTTTCCGCTGCAGCTTCATCGACCTTGTAGGTGTGTGTAGTTCTGTCGGGCGCTGTCCACTGGAATGTCCTCGGGAACCTGCGTGGAGGGGCTTCGATCCAGGGGAGGTCAGGCCTGTCTGAAGGAGGGGACAGCACCGACGACGACGATGATGACCAGGACGGCGACGGACTCCTGGCCCCCAACTCGGCGGTCCTTGAGGCCTCGGGGGCTGGCTTAGGTGCTACAGCGGCGCCTTTGGCACCAGGCGCTGGCTCGGGGGCTGCGGCGACGACTTCGACGACGGGTGCCAGCTCATGGGCTGGAGCGCCAGCCTCGGTAACCACTCCCTGGTTGGCCGGTGTCGGCAGCCCCACAGTCGGGACGGGCTTAGCCTCTGCGGCTGGGCCCACCGTCAGCTCAGCAGGCGTGCTCGCTGGCTCTGGATCGGCTAGGGCAGGGTCGATAGCAGGGGCAGTCGGCATGACTTCCTTGAAATTAATGTCGACCCACTTCCTGCATAACAAGACAAATATCAAGGTGTCACAACACTAAACATAATTTTCAGAAGACCTAGAATAGCCTACCTCTTGGAGAACTTGAGCTTTTTTCCGGGTGATCCGGAGGGCGGCGCTGGATGGCCGCTGGCTGTCAAGCCTAATGGCGCGGTAGTCGGCGGTGGCACTTCCATCCTAGTCGGCCCCGCTTGTGGAGTTGCTAGCTGAGGTGACTGCGAACTCAGAGGCGCCATCCTAGGCCTCAATGCCCCTAGGCCTGGCAGCACCGAGCTTGACTTCTTGCTCGGCGGTACACTTTTTGGGCTCGATGTTGCTGAGCCCGACTATGCCGGTCCGGTCTGGGGCTTGAAGGCCTAGCGGCTGCGCTAGTGCTGTCTCTGATCTTGAGGCTCCCAGCCGTGGCACTCGGCCTGATAACCTCCTTCTTCCCCTGGTCTACAACGGGTTTCTTCCCCGCTCTCTTGGAGTTGGGCTAGGTGGCAGAAGGACTTCTCGGCCTCTTCTTTGACTTCATGGCCGACAGCGGACGGGAGTCATCATCAAATTCCTTGCACCACTGCAAACGATTCAACAATATACATCACACGGTGCTGGACAATTATGGATACATGCCTACAAGCAGTCATTATAGAACAGAAGCAGATGTTACCTTGGGACGGGGCCCGTTTATGGTTGTAAGCTGCGATGCAGTGCTCTGTGTCCTCGGTCTCGATCACCCCATTGGAGAAATAGGTGAACAAGATCTCGGTCACTTCTTGCTGGTTGATCACCTCTTTGCTTTCTCGGTCGGGGTCATCCTTCCCTCGATAGTCCCAGCAGAACTCGCTCCTCAACTTCAGTAGCTGAATGCGCCGGGTCAGGAAACGCTTGGCCACCCAAGGGCCAGTCAAGCCGGCTTCCTTGAGCTTTGCCAATCTGGCCAGCAACTGATGCACCTAGCCCATCTCTTCGAAGGTCGGGTCCGATGACCAATTTGGAGAGATCGTCGGGGGCTTCCCGTTGAATGCAGGCAAGGAGGGCACCAGATCGGAGCAATAAAACCACTCCTTGTGCCAACCTTTTAAGGAAGACTTCAAAGGGAGACTAATATATATCTTTTTCATCTCACTCCTCAATTGAAGACCAGCCCCCCAATCACCTGGACCCTATTCTTAGAGGGTTGGGGGTTAATATGGAACAAGTGCCTGAAAAAAATAAAATGGGGCTCTACACCCAGATAGCACTCTCAAAGAGTCACAAAGATAGAGATTTGCAGGATTGAGTTGGGATTCAAATTCACCAACTCCAATCCATAGAAATTGAGAAGACGGCGGAAGAACTCGGAAGAGGGGAAAAACAGACCCCGATCAAAGAAAGAGGCAAAAACAATAGTTTCGCCGAGTTGGGGATTTGGTACTGACTCACCCTCGGCTGGCCGCCAGTGGATAATGTCACGGCCCTACAGACGCAGCACCCTCTCCAACCTCTCCATCTTTGCCCGGCTACAGTCTGAAGTCGGCCATCCTTCATCTGACACCCCAGCAACATCTGGAACCTTCGGCATGATCGAGGAGACAGGAAATTTGGGGGAAACAAGGTCGGTGGCTTGGAATCGACAGGTGGATACGGAATCGCTCGAGCTTTGGTGGGGGGAGTGAGCAATGGCGAACCCTAGTAGAGCGGGAAGCAAAATTTCGGCGGGGAGTTGGGAAGACGAAACGATTGGTCGCGTGGGGAAGATGAGAAATCTTTTCTCTCTCCCTCGACCTTTATAGAGCCTATGCCGACTAATGGGCTTGGGCCTACAAGGTCGACACTGGGCCGTGAAGATATGAGTTCCTACAGTAGCACGCTCAATATGGGCCGCTTGCAGGCTAGGTTGAAATCGTAGTGCTGATGCTACTAATAGGAACCAATGAGATAAACAGATATGCTTCATGAGGGCCTAATTGCTAAACACATGTGTTTGGGTATCTGTTTTATCTGCCAGGTATCGAGGATATATCCTTATAAGGATCACAAGCTGGTCTTCATTGAAATTGGGGATGCAACTATCTTTCTCGAGTACACCTGACCACGCAATGGATTAATTTTCATAAAGTGGTACTCGGCCTACATGCTTGGCCACCAGTTGCCATGAGCAACATTATTCCAGCCGACATGACGCTGAAGAGTCTAACTTCCGAGTAGTGCACTACTCCGGAGAGACTATAAATATCTTTTCTAGCTGCCATGACGCTGATGAGTCTAACTTCCGAGTGGGACGCCAGCCGGGAAAGACTATAAACCCTCTTTTCTAGCTCACATGAAGCTAAAGAGTCCCATATACGAGTGGCATGCTACTCGGCAAGACCATAAATCATATCCGGTTGACATGATACCGAAGAGTCTCATATACCAGTAGTAATCTACTCGGGAAAGACTACAAGGTTAAAGATCTTTGACTTTATGTTTAATTGTCTTCACAATTAAGCACAAAGTCGGGGGCTACACCTAATAGGTGTACCTATTCGGCACACACTATTCATACATTGACATGACGCCCTTCATAGCCTCACTGCCAGCTGACATGAAGTAGGACTCGGGAAGAAGAAGCACTCGGACAATCTTCACCGTGGAGGATGAGCACTCGGCATCAGCAGTGACTCAACTATGAAGGTCTCAGGGGCTACTGTGGAGGCTATGGGCCTCGGGTACCTCATCACAAGCATATGGGCCACTCGGATAGAGGATAGGCCGAGTCTTATAGTTAGAGATATAGTAGCACCCGGCAAGCTTTGCCTTGTATAATAAGGAATATACAGTCTAGATCGGGTAAGATGTATCTCTAAGAAGGAAATCCCTTGGCCATACCCGGCTAGGACTCCTACCTTGTACCCCTGTCCCCTAGTATATAAGGGGAGGCAGGGCGCCCCTCAAGGGGCACGAGATCATTGATCAATGCAACACCTCAAAGGAATACCACCACAACTGGACGTAGAGTATTACCTCACATCGAGGGCCTGAACCAGTATAAAATTTCCTTGTGTTCCTTTGCAGTCCATCGAGTTTCCCCTTGCCGAGTAGCCCTATAGTTATATAGCCGGTGTAAAACATCGACACGCATGCTATTCATACATATACATAAAGCCCTTCATAGCCTCACTGCCAGCTGACATGAAGCAGGACTCGGGAAGAAGAAGCACTTGGACAAAGAGTACTCGGGAGCAATGCACTCGGGAAATCTTCACCGTGGAGGATGAGCACTCGGCATCAGCTGTGACTCAACTATGAAGGTCTCAGGGGCTACTATGGAGGCCATGGGCCCCGGGTACCTCATCACAAGCATATGGGCCACTTGGATAGAGGATGGGCCGAGACTTGTAATTAGAGCCCGGCAGACTTTGCCTTGTACAGTAAGGAATATACAGGCCTAGTCGGGTAAGATGTATCTCTAAGAAGGAAATCCCTTAGCCGTATACGGCTGGGACTCCTACCTTGTACCCCTGTCCCCCAGTATATAAGGGGAGGCAGGGCGCCCCCTGAGGGCAGAAGATCATAGATCAACACAAATCCTCAAAGAAATACCACCACAACTGGATGTAGGGTATTACCTCACATCGAGGGCCTGAACCAGTATAAAAACTCCTTGTGTTCCTTTGCAATCCACCGAGTTTCCCCTTGCCGAGTAGCCCTATAATCATATTGCTGGTGTAAAATATCGATAGATATCTACTGATTTCTTTGCTCATTCTGCATTCATTGCTTCTTTCAAACCCAAGAATGTGTCACATGCATTAAATGATGAATCGTGGATTAACACCATGCATGAAGAACTTGAGAATTTTGAAAGAAATAAAGTTTGGACCTTAGTTGAACCACCTCCTGGTCATAATATTATTGGAACTAAATAGATTTTCAAAAACAAACAAAATGACGATGGTTTAATAGTAAGAAATAAAGCTAGGCTTGTTGCACAAGGTTTTACTCAAATTGAAGGTTTGGATTTTGATGAAACTTTTGCTCCAGTTGCTCGTATTGAAGCAATTAGACTTTTGTTAGCTTTTGCTGCTTTAAAAGGTTTTAAATTATATCAAATGGATGTTAAAAGTGCTTTTCTAAATGGTTTTATACTGGAGGATGTTTATGTTAGACAACCACCTAGTTTTGAAGATTCAAAATTTCCAAATCATGTTTTCAAATTGTCTAAAGCTTTGTATAGTTTGAAACAAGCACCTAGAGCGTGGTATGATAGATTGAAAAATTTCTTGCTTAAGAAAGGTTTTCAAATGGGAAAAGTGGATAATATTCCCTTTGTTCTAAAGCGTGGTAATGATCAACTTTTCGTTCAGATTTATGTAGATGATATCATTTTTGGTTGTACTTCTCACGCTTTGGTTGTAGAATTTTCTGAGACAATGAGCAGGGAGTTTGAGATGAGTATGATGGGAGAGTTGAGTTACTTTTTGGGATTGCAAATCAAGCAAACAGTACACGGAACATTTGTACATCAAACAAAGTACACAAAAGATCTTTTACGATGTTTTGAGATGGAGAATTGTAAGCCGATTTCAACACCAATGGGATCTATTGCTGTTCTGGATCTAGACGAAGAAGGCGAGGCTGTTGATCAAAAGGAATATCGAAGTATGATTGGATCGCTGTTATATCTCACTGCATCAAGGCCAGACATACAATTTGCTGTGTGTTTGTGCGCTCGATTTCAAGCTTCTCCTCGTGTTTCACATCGTAAAGCCGTCAAGCGCATTTTAAGGTATTTACAACATACTCTTAAATTTGGGATATGGTATTCTACTTCATCATTTATAAGTTTACATGCTTTTTCGGATGCGGAATTTGGAGGTTGTAGAATAGATAGAAAAAGTACAAGTGGTACATGTCATTTTCTTGGTACTTCTCTTGTTGCATGGTCTTCTAGAAAACAATCTAATGTTGCTCAATCAACTGCTGAATCTGAATATGTTGTTGCTGCAAGTTGTTGTTCACAAACTTTTTGGTTGATTTCAACTTTGAAAGATTATGGTTTGAGTTTTGATAAAGTTTCAATCTTTTGTGACAACACAAGTGCCATAAACATTGCTAAAAATCCGGTGCAACATTCACCCACTAAGCACATTGACATTCGTTTTCATTTTCTAAGGGATCATGTTGAAAAAGGGGATATTATACTTTAGTTTGTTGATACAAATTTGCAATTGGCGGATATTTTCACAAAACCTTAAGATTCTTCTTGTTTTGCTTTTCTTCGAGGAGAGTTGGGGGTAGTTCATCCGTTTGGTATGTTGTGAGGGGGAGTAAAGCATAAATCAAAAGATGAAAAAGTGGAGCTTTGTTTTTACTATGAGTGTATCTTTTCTTGCTAGCAAGATACTTGAAGTTTATTGGTCTCTAGTATAGCTTTTATGGATTTTAGTATTTATATGAGTCCTTGATATTACTTTTAAGGGATATGATGCATAACAATTAAATTCTTTTATTTGAATTAAATAAATATGCAATATTGAAACTAGTGCTAAGTTTGAATAATTTATGCTTATATTTATTCTTTGTTGAATTTTCATTCCTCAAATGCTCAAAAATGTCTTTACTTTATGAGAGAAAAAATGGATACCGAATCTTTGGCAAGAGTATTCACCACAAGGACGTATCCGAAGAGAGAAAAAAAATGGATACCGAATCCTTGGCAAGAGTATTCACCACAAGGATGTATCCGAAGAGAGATAAAAAATAGGTACCGAATCCTTGGAAACAGTATTCACGACAAGGACGTACCCGAAATAAATTGAGAAAAAAAGAGAGAAAAAATATATTCTCATATGAGCAAAATATTTAAGAAAGAATGTGTTATTCAACTTGGCTAGGTATAAGGGTATTTTGTTCAATCTATGTACTAGTAAATATATTGCATTATAAATCGTTGAAATCATATATTTCTAGTGTTGATTTGATCTTAAATGTTATATCTTTGTCTCATGTTTATACTCTAATACATGCATGTTATCTAGTTGAGCAATTTATTTCTCTTATCTTGTAACACATGTCTTAGAATTGCTCTAAGTAAACAAAGCTTCCACATTTTTTTCTTGATGAACTCATTGTCAAAGGGGGAGAAATATACACAAAATTAAAATTTCGATTTTTAAAAATAGTCGTTTTTTTGCTTGGTTGAATTGCATCATGGGGAGAAATTCTTTCTTTTTAAAGGGGGAGAGTTTTTCTTTTCATTTTGTTTTTTGATTTTCACAAACACCAATTTATATTTTAGAGATATTGCCAATGTGTTCATCAAGGGGGAGATTGTAGAATCATTGTCATGATTAATATTTTGTGATGAACAATTGGCTTTGAAAATGATTTATTTAATAAGAGATTGGTTTGAAAATAAATCTAAATATTGGTGTAAGTGTGTGTGACTAATGTGGGTCAGGTTGCGATATCTGTGCCCAGAAACGGTTGTTTTGTCTATTTGTGTGCAGGTGACTTGAGGTCTAACCTTGGTCAATGGTGAGGACTGGGACTACGCTCAGGGAGGAGCCGAGGTCTAGCATGGTCGGGACGCCATGTGACAAGGTTGGACTAAAGTCAGTTTGTTTTGGGGTCAACATCGGTCAACGGCAGGATCAGGACAAAACTCAGGGAGGAGTTGACGTCCAGAACGGTCAAGGGTGCCAGGTGACGAGATTAGACACAAGGTGGCACATAGTGGATGGATATCATATGGGAGGTCTTCGCAACGGGCTTCGCAAATTGGGTGTGCAAGTGGCAAAAAAATCACGAATAAATTTGGAGTAAAATTGGAGAAGGAAATCAGAAGAAATATTTAGCTACATCATTGCTACAGTAATCCAACTAGCTGCTACAGTGCTGGCTGCATGTGAGAGAGTCTGAGTTGGTTTTGGAACAGAGAATTTTGGTAATTTGTGTTTGTTTAGGAAATTATGGGTTTGAGTCCTAGTGGGACTAGAAGTTCTACTCCTACTTTGTGTAGGAGGTTTTAGGTATAAATAGATGAGGGGTTGAGGCCCGAAAGGCATAACATTTGGATGAGAGAAAAGCTAGGGTTTAGCCTTGAGAGAGAAAGGAGTGCTTTGTATGCTCTTTGTAAACACATCTTGATGCAATAAAGAGAATAATTCTTCATGATTTGCATTGTCATTCAGGAGTTTCGTCGAGACTCTTTTTAGTCTGTTTGCAGGAGGTCAGACCAGGAGATAATCGGCGGTTAGACTGGTAGCAAGGACACGGTTAGACCGGCAGCAAGGACAAGGTCGGACCGGCGTCTTCTAGAAAGGTTGGAGATCTTGATTAAAGTAAAATTAACTTGATTGGTTCAGAGGTAACTTTTTATTCCACGAAAAGTTTGGTTTTTTGGTAATCCTACCATTCACTCCCCATGGTAGGCTTAATTCTTGTCTTTTGATCTACAGAAAATACTTCACAAGAGAGTTGCAAATATAGAGATTTGCAAGATGGAGTTGGGATTCAGATTCACCAACTGCAGGTTGTAGAAGGCAAGAAACTGGCGAAGAAAATCCGAAGACGGAAGAGAAAGGCCCCAGTCAAAAAAAGAGGCAAAAACTATAGTCTCATCACCTTGGGGAGCCGGGATTGATTCCCCTTCCGCCGGACGCCAATTGATGACCTCACGGCTCTGCAGTCCCAACAACCTCTCCAGATGCTTCAGCTTAGTCGACCCGCAATCCGAAGTCGGCCAAGCTTCATCCGACATCTTTGGGATTTCTGACGCTCTCAGCATGGCTCAAGGCGAGGAAATTTGGGGGATATGTGATTGAGGACTTGTAATGGACACGGAGGAGCAGGATCGCCCGAGTTTCAATGGGGAAGAGCTAGCAATAGCGAACCCTAGAGAGGCGGGAGGTGAAATTTCGGCGCGGAAGCTGGAAGACGAAATGATTGGTGGATTGGAGAAGATGAGGGAATCTTTTTTCTCTCTCCCCGCCGTTATAGAGCCTGTACTGATAAGTGAGCTTGGGCTTGCAAATTCGGTACTGGGCCATCAAGATATGAGTTTCTACAGTAGCACGCTCAATATGGGCTGCTCACTGGCTGTGTTAAAATCACAGTGCTGGTGCTACCAACAGGAACCGATTGGGTAATCAGATATGCTTCATGAAGGCCTAATTATTGAACACATGTGTTCGGATATCTGTATTATCCACCAGGTATTGAGGATACATCCTTATAAGGATCACAAGCTGGTCTTCATTAAAATTAGGGATGCAGGTATTTCTCAAGTACACCTGACCACATATTGGATTGAAATTCATAAAGTGGTACTCGGCCTACATGCTAGGCCAACATTTGCCATGAGCAAATATCTTTCCAGCCGATATGACGCTGAAGAGTCTAACTTCCGAGTGGTGCACTACTCAGGAAATACTATAAATATTTTTCCAACTGACATGAAGCTAAAGAGTCTAATTTCCGAGTGACATACTACTCAGGAAATGATGGCAAAATCCTTGAACTCACTAGTTGCTTGCCTAACCCTATGGACTTGAGGAACTAGATGGGAATTAAATTTTTGCTCTACGGTCATCTCCCAATCCAAATAAGCTTCAGGATCATATTTTCCAGAAAATGACGGCAATGTAAATTTAACTTTAGCAAAAGGATCATCGTTACCTTGCCCTTGGTGGCGGTTACCTCCCATACCTCCCATACCTCGCCGGTTGAATCGCAGCCGTTGTCGTAGGTGCTCTTCACGAAGTGTATCACGTGCGTCGCTATTGTCGGCTTCCTCTTCTTCATTATCTCCGTCATCATCAACAAGTGGTGGTGTTGGCTGACGGTTTGCTACCAGTTGTTCGACGTGGTTAGTGAGGGTGGTAATGCTCCCCACGATAGCCTGGAGGTCTTCCCGCATAGCATTCACGGCAGCTACATTCTCCTCAATCTTCTGATCCAGCTTAACGATCTCCTCTTTTGATGCACAATCAGCGAAATCATTCACCTCACCTGCCATGGTTAGTAGAAAATAGGAAACAAACAGCAGAAAAGTGTTATCCCTATCAACTACTACTCTGCAAGGATAGTGGACACTCGCAAATGGAAGCACCTTACCGAGCTCTTACAAGGTTCTGAGACTAGCGAGCAAAGGATGGTACAACCGGTGGCTGGTTCGTGATACCTTGAGGGCGTGATCCAGTGATTGCAAGGGTCGAGACCGTGCTGACCAGAAGTATATATGTGGAGCTTGGGAGGCCAAAAATGTTAGTGGCACACAATTCAATAACAGATAGTAATGCTGAAAAAATGTCCCAAGCACTTGTCCTAGTTGCTGGCCTAAACGAGTTCTAAACCAGATGTGATAAAACAAGGGTGACAAACAAGTATGAAAGGACAGCAGCAAAGAAATAAGGACAAGGTAAGAACACAGCACAAAACAGCACACAAATGGCTCCCTAGTGTGTCCAATGTGCTCCTCTCCTTTTTTTTCTTTTTTTTCTCTTTCACACCTTTTTTATTTTTCTTTTATTTTTCTGATATATTTTTTTTCAACTAGGAGCACAGGAACAGCAACCTCAGGAAGGTGGCAGCTCAGTCTGGTATAAGGTGTGAACTGTGGAAATACACGAGCGTGCTTTAAAAAGCATGCTAGAACTTCGGAGTGCAAAAACCCAATCTTCTGGCCTGAATTATGCAAAACAGATTTTGGCAAACCCAACAAAATTGGGGGGTAGCGGATGGGAAATTTTTCGTAGATGTCCGTAGACTATTTATTTGCCTGATTCTGACTCCGTATGAGAAAGTTATGGCTGTTTCAAGGAAGGTCCTCCGTATCAGTGTTTTGGTGGAGGCTGAAACAGAAACAGGTGGTGAAACCGGGGATGATATGGTGGCGGTGGCTACTGGAGAGGTGGATGGCGATGTAGGGTGATCATGGACGTGATATATGACACTAAAAAAAATAACACACAAAGACCAACACTTGCACCAGATAGTTAGTATATGGGAAAATAGAGACAATGGTGGTGGTGGCTAGGGTTTGTAGGGGTGCGGTGGATGGATCACGAACTGGACTCAAACATAATCTAAGCCAGCAACCGAACTCGACCTAGGACACCAACTCAACACTACGGACTCTGAAACAGAATTATGCAAAAGGCTAAACACGGTTGTAGGACAGCGGAAAAACCTATGACTACCAATTTTCTTCTTTTTTTCGTGGCTTTTCTGGACTCTAGGTATAGGAAAAACAAAAATTGAAATAGGACAGAACAGAAAGATACCTAATGGGCAACCTTCGCTCTGATACCACTTGATGGCAATGGGGTGCCCAATCTTCCGTTAGGTAAAGGTAACTATCGATTTGGTGGAGAATCGACACTCATGATCTGGCTTCTGATCACCAAGACCCGAACCCTGCAATCGCAGTACCACGTCTCCTCTCGTTATCAACCGTGCGCTGCCCGGTTGACTTTGCCACGAAGGCTAATCCCTGCATGCGAATCGAAGAACACAAGCAAGAACAAGAAAGATTGCAACTCAATTGCAGATTAATGATTATACTCTCGAGTTGGGGTCTCACAAATCGATAAACGGTGAAACTGTTCAAGAACAGAATAATCTAAGCAAAACCCACCTCTAAACAATGATGGCTACTGTATATATATATGTTGGGACATCCTAGGGTTATCCCTAGGGCGCACACCACTTGGGTTTAGCCCACGACACCGTTACAAGGCCCAAGGCCCAAAACAGACTCGGACTAGAAGAGATACATGTCTTGTTTTGACGATTCTGGATAGCTCAGGAGGAATTTTGACATGGGACCAAAACCATCTGAAAGTAGACTTCATAAGCTTTCCAACAAGTACTCATGGTCCCCGAAAGTCCTTCTGGATCAGCGGCTAGGTCCGTTTGAAGTTGATGCTGTCAGGAGGCCCAAATCCGAATCCAAAATGTGCAGAACTTCATTGCTTGCCTTCTATGGACCAAAAGTGACGTGGTTTTGTAGAAGTAGACTTGGGAAAGGTCTTGGTTTGGTCTCCAATCAACTTCTTTGATCATTCATGCATTCCTTGCGCTCCGTCTCTTTCCCTTCACCCAAGCAAGTATCTCTGCAAACAAGAACACACAAAACTTATGGTGCAGTAACGGCTGTTCAAATATATAACACATAAATCTTATGTAGAAAATATGCACCTTTGGTTGATGAATATATAAGGTAGCTATGTTCATATCTGAGCTAGTTATGTCCTCATCAGGAAAGACAATAAAAAATCATTCTGGCTGACATGATGCCCAAGAGTCCCATATACCAGTAGTACACTACTCGGGAAAGACTACAAGGTTAAAGATCTTTGACTTTATGTTTAATTGTTTCACAATTAAGCACAAATTCAAGGGCTACACCTAATAGGTGCGTCTATTCGGCACACACTATTCATACTTTTACATGGAGACCTTCATAGCCTCGCTGCCAGCTGACATGAAGCAGGACTCGGGAAGAAGAAGCACTTGGACAAAGAGTACTCGGGAGCAATGCACTCGGGCAATCTTCACCGTGGAGGATGAGCACTCGACATCAGCTATTCCTTAACTATGAAGGTCTCAGGGGCTGCTGTGGAGGCCATGAGCCCAGGGTACCTCATGACAATCATATGGGCCACTCGGACAGAGGATGGGCCTAGCCTTGTAATTAGAGATATGATAGAGCTCGGCAGACTTAGCCTTGTACGATAAGGAATATACAATCCTAGTCAGGTAGGACATATCTCTAAGGGGAGATCCCTTGGCTGTAGTCGGCTGGGACTCCTACTTTGTAACCCTGTCCCCCAGTATATAAGGGGAGGTAGGGCCCCCTTAAGGGCGGAACCATCAAGTTCATCAGAACCACCACATACATCCTCAAAGGAATACACCACAACTAGACGTAGGGTATTACCTCACATCGAGGGCCTGAACCAGTATAAGCTCCCTGTGTTCCTTTGTAATCCACCGAGTTTCGATCCGACGAGTAGCCCTATAATCACATTGCCGGTGTAAAACATCGACAATTTCCTTCTAGGAATACAATGTACCCGACTAGGACTATATCCTTTCCCTGTCGTATAGGGTTATGTATGCCGAGTTCTATTGTATCCCTAATTACAAGGTTAGGCCCATCCTATGTCCGAGTTGCCCAATAGCTTCTCATGAGGTACCCAGGGCCCATGGCCTCCATAGCAGCCCCTGAGACCTTCATAGTTGAGTCATAGCTGATGCCGAGTGCTCATCCTCCACGGTGAATAATTCCTGAGTGCATTGCTCCCGAGTACTCTTTGTTTGAGTGCTTCTTCTCCCCGAGTCCTGCTTCATGTCAGCTAGCAGCAAGGCTATGAAGGGCTTCATAGAAAAATATGAATAGTGTAGCCCCCAACTTTGTGCTTAATTATGAAACAATTAAACATAAAGTCAAAGTCTTAAACCTGGTAGTCTTTCCCAAGTAGTATACTACTCGGTATGTAGACTCTTCAGCATCATGTCAGCTGGAATAATCTTTGCTCATGACAATTATTGGCTAAGCATGTAAGCCGAGTACCCCTTCTTGGATTTTAACCCAATATGTGGTCAGGTGTACTTGAGAGATACCTGCATCTCCAATTTTAATAGAGACTAGCTGTGGATCCTCGTAAGGATGTATCTTCAATACCTAGTAAATAATGCAGATATTTGAACACACGTGTCCCGCAATTAGGTTTTCATGAAGCATATCTGATTATTTAATCGGTTTCTATGAATAGCACCTGTACTATGATTTTAACACAGCCAGTAGTCGGCTCTACAGAGCGTGCCATATAGAAACTCATATCTTGTGGCCTAGTGTGGACACCCCGGAAGTGCATTATGGAGAGTAATTACTATGACAACACGAAATATCTAGATGGATGGGATCTTGAATCAAAACCAAATAAGCGCAATAACCATCCATCCTCATCGCAGCCTTGCCATAATATTTGCCCGTTCACAAAACAAATCCAAAACGCCGAATTCAGAAATAAGGAGATATTTGGAGAATTGATTCACCAGTCTGAAACGACGAAGTGTGCCCGTCAAACCACACGAAGGTGGCGACCAAACACGATACACACTTCTGGGGACATGGTCTACGGTTGAATCAATATCCATGCATCTCATCATTTCTAAATTCTTACTAATGTGTGACTAGCCCAAGAAGCTCTAGTCCCACACGTTCATCGCAAGCAATTGATAAACATCACAAGTACTCTAAATTATGGATAAAGAGCAACAGGGTTATATATATTACATAGAGGGTTCACACACCCTAAATCATCACAGAGTAGCACAAAAGATAGCAGCAGAAATATAAATATAAAGGATAAAACCAGTGGTGCCATTCCAGACCCACAAGGCAACCGACTGGGGGTAGAGCTTAACTTCAACTACACATTATCCTCACCACCCTCGGCGGGATAACAGTAGACCACATCATCGTCATCGTTATCCTCACCTGAAAATATGCAGCGTGAGTATGAATGGTACTCAGCTAGACTTACACAATATTAATAGTACAAAGGAGCAATGTTGGTCTCTACATCAAGAAATATGGCTATGTTGATCTGATTTTGCATAATGCTAAGTTTATTTAGCAAAATAATACCTTGAAACTATAAGCATTTGCGAAATATAGCAATCTGAAATTTTTATGGCAGCAAGTAATATGTTCTGAAAAAGAGGTGAAAATGAGCACAATCCCATGCTCTAACATCAACAATGGGCCACCATCTTTCATGACTAAGGCCAAGTCATATTTATTACCAAAGCCTCTCATATAAACCCATCCATCCATGACTATCCTAAGTCATGATATAACCACATAATCCCATAACCACATATCCCAAGTTGGATGCTAACATAGACTGACTAACACGTCAAGCGGTCGTCCTGTAACCATGGACACGGCTATTCGAATAGTTCTTACTCTGATCAGAGGTGTACATGTTTACCCACACAATGTCATAGAAGCCAAACGGCTACACTCTAGTTTGATCCGCACCCATAGGTACCCACACTCTACACATTGGGTGCGGACTAGAGGTCACAACAAAACATTTCCCACGCTTAGCTCCAACCACCTAAACCACGTCTGGGCCCCCGACGACTTAGTCACGTGCGTGCGTGGTGACTAAGGCGGGCTCATCGTCGCGGGAGGCACCTCCGGCCAAAACCAGGCGCGCTCGAGGCCCTCCAAAGGAAAAACCATCCTCACGACTGATGGACGGGCGTAGATGGCCACAGCCTCCCATGCTACTGAGTCAAGCCGTCCCATTCCTAGCGTGTGGAAGTACGTAGGGTGCTTGAATAGACGTCAACATGTTCGGTCCTTAACGACCCAGACGGAGCTACATGCATCGGGGAAACACCCTCCCTTCATCGCCCTATCATCCGTCTAAGTCAAACATATTCTCAATTATAAATCAGAAGTTATTCTTTTCAGATTTTAACCCATCCATTCGTATTAAACTAGTTTTGAACCGATAGCTCCATCTACCGGATTTTTCTAAGTCTATAAATAAGCATGGCTAAGCATTCGGTAAAATAAAAGTATCCCAAAGTCCTTAACCAGGGGTGACAAGGTATAAACATGGAATCAACAACCAAGGAATGGAAATGCATACAATTGGGCAATATTGACTCTACCCGTTTTCCCATTTTAAATAGACTGAAACATGCATATAGATATTGTTTTCGCAAACAAATAAATTTATAGAAGACATAGGTTCAATATGCTTAGATGCTTGCTTAGATGCTTGCCTTGCTACTGCGATGGTTCACACTCAACTTCTGGTTCTTGCTCCACGTACTCCGAATTGTCTGAATCTACCGATAAAAGCGAATATGCAAATAAGAATCAATTAAATATGCCTATGCAAAAAATGATCAATAAATTCTAAGATAAATACAGCAGGTAGGGCATGTCTTAACAAGATTTTAGGAGAAAGAACCAAGTCATTTGCATCTCTGGATTGGGAGATACAAAAATAACAAGCTAGGAAGGCTGGAAAATGGCAGTTCTGTAAATATTTATATTGTAACCTTAAGTTATTATATTTGACTGACATTTTCTATTAAGATTTGAAGAAGGCATGTATTTTTATATAAAAGAGCATAACCTACTGGTTCTAACAAAATTGAGTTTACTCAATTTGGATTTATAATCAATTTATTATAGAGTTTGAAGTCCCTATATATATTAGCGATTATTGAAATACATTTTAGTATATAAAAGTGTTATAATACTTTACAGAAATGGTAATCATGCCAAAAGGAGCTTACTGACCCTAGGTTTGAGAAAATTTGAAATTAGAACAAATTTATTAATTTTATACATATCTCATGCAATAATTAACATATATATAAGTAATACGAATTTTAGGGGTTAATTTCTCTACTGTGGGTTCTACTTTTTAATTTACAGAAATAAAGTGCATGTTTTTATGAATCCAACAAAAGTTGGTTCACTGAAATTTGATTTAAAAAGATTTAGTTATGAAATCTTCAATTTTGTCAAAAAGAAGGGTTAGAAATTACTTAGGCCTATTTTGGGAGGTAGTTTTGTCAAAAACAATTTATCCACCACAAAGGTTACAATTTTCTAAGTTAAATAAAAGTGGTTTCATAATTTTAGCAGTTAGGATGAATTTTCTAAAAATTTACAAAGTGTTTAGGCCCAAAATAAGTTATTTTTGCTTCACCTTATTTTATTGACATTTTCTGCACAGAAGTGGTCTTGTTTTATTTTACCGTATTAAAGTTCACAAATTTACAAAATTAAAAAAATTGGTTTCACTCAAAAAGGAGTTAAAATGAATTCCTTATATATTTTTGAAGTTTGCCCATTTTTCAGTTACAAAATAATTCAGTTATTTGCCTTTTCTTCTTCTTGACTTTCTTTGCTTTCTTTCTTTCACTTACAGGTGGGGCCTGCTCGTTAGAGAGACAGAGCAGAGCAGGGTGAGCTTGGCTGCGGCTAGAGGCGGCGCGGCCAGAGGTGGCGATGGCGGCCTCGATTGCGGTCGGGGCCAAAAGAGAAAAGGAAGAGGATAGCACGGCGAACCTACCGCCAGCAGCGCGGTGGTCGGAGATGGCCTGAGGCTCGCCGGTGACGAGTGTGAGCGGCGGCCATCCTCGGGATGGCAAGGCCGATAGAGCTACGGCTTGATTCAAAGCAAACTAATACATGCATAGGCGTCCACTTGGTACCAGGAGGCTCACCGAAGGTCTTGCTGAGGCTGACCGTGCTTGGACGTCGGCGGTGACAGAGAAAGCGGTCCAGTGGCAGTGCAAATCTTCTAGACGATGGCGGTAGCTTGATTCATTCGCCAAGCTCCCATGGGAAGATGTCCATCGTGTTAGAGGTCTCCTAGAGATGGTGTCTAAATGAGGAATCGAATGGAGGTCAACCAGAGAGGACAAAACGACAGCGGCGGCGACTTGACTGGAGGGAAAGAAGATGACCTCGATCTCGAGCTTCACTCCACCATCTCCCAATTCCTTCTGCCGGTTGTCTTCTGGAAGTGAGGCGACGATGCTGGCGAGCTGGCTCGGTCGGCGGTGTACTGGATCGTCCGGAACGACAGTGATGTCACGGTGGCGGCGCTGTAGAGCAGAGATAGAGCACGGCGGCGACGCGGCGACTTCGGCCAGCGATCCTAGGGTTGTGTAATACGAAAATGGAATGATTAGGAGGTGCTCATCATGTTCCTGTGGTTGGGAAAGGGTGGAGCTCACCGGATCTAACTCGGGCTCAACTGAACACCTTCGGTAGAGGAGAAGATGAGCTTGCCGGCGGTGATCTTTGAGGATTTCCTTGGTTTTCTCGGTGGGAACGTGGAGAGGAAGAAGAGGAGACATGGCTGGTGAAGTTTGAGGCGAAAAGGCTGAGGTCTCCTAGGGTTGTGCTGTCCAAGGTGCTCTGTGTACTGTGAGAGAGAGGAAGAAGGAGAGGAAGACACATCTACCATGCAAATGCTGAGGTGCTTCCATTCCACAGTGTCCAGGGTGGGTCCCACATGTAAGGCAACATTGTTCACACACTTTTGGCTAGGTTTAGTCTATGATTTGTGGGCCCTTGTAGTGATGTTCTAGGTGACAGTGAGGAGGATGGTAGGATTTTGGGTGAAACACTCTGTCCAAAGCAGTGCTGAGGTTTACAAGTGGGCCATGGTCTTGTGGGTCCCACTTGGAAGTGAAATAGAGAGGAGAATTCTCTACAGACTAAGTGTTGTGAGCTGTCCAACATGCAATCTTTACTCAGGTGTTTTACCAAGTTAACAAATCTGGGAAAAATTACTGGAGGTAGAGGAGGACGTGCTTAGCCTGCTGACCAAATTTCATGGTTAGAAGTGGTCTGGTTTATCTTTGGTCAAAATGCAAACTAGGGGTAATGATCCAGTTTTTCTGCAGTGTAATTTATTTCCCTAGGGCTTTGCTCTTATTATTTTATGTGATTCCTTTGCAATTAAATTGAGCCAAAATTACTGGTGGTAGGGTTCTTGTTAACACACCTGTTGGTAGAATTGCACTGCCTAATTAATCTTCATTTTTATTTGGTGAATTTTAGAAATAAACCAATTTATTTTAGCGAGCTTTCTAGTCTAGCTGATTTGAGAGATTTTATTGAAGTATTTATTGAAGTGATAAAATCATGGAAAATTTACAGTGGATTAATTATGTGGGATAGTGTTTACAGGAATTTTTTTATGATTTTATGTGTAACCAATCATATTTAGAAATTCCTTAGACTATATAAATGCATATGTCAAAGGAAAGGACCCTGGATGAAATTTGTTGGAATATTTAATGGGTCCAAACTAATGAATTAACTTCTGGAAAAATTATATTAATTCATGATAAATAAACTAATATTTGAATAAATTATCTCCCATATACACTTCTGTTCAATTTGATGCACTTTTTAGTAGTGTTTTGTTTTTGCCGATTTAGGGTTTAATTATTGAGGGTTTAAATGTTGCAAACTTTATCCTGCAAGAAGTGACAACGCAAACATTTAAGTTCTGCACTCGAATGACAGTAGGGTATAACACTAATTACCTGAAATTAAACCTAGGTCTGTGACACCAGTACCAAATTAGCCGGCCCAAGCCCACTTATCAGCACAGGCTCTATAAAAGCAGGGAGAGAGAAAAGATTCCCTCATCTTCTCCAATCCGCCAATCGTTTCGCCTTCCAGCTTCCGTGCCGACACTTTTCACTGTGTCTTGCTAGGGTTCGCCATAGCCACCATCTCCTGTGCAAAACTTGAGTGATTTCGCTCCGCTGCATCCATCCCAAGCCTTCTAAAGCATTTCCCCCAAATCTCTTCACTCCCAACAATGCCAAGAGCTTCGCTTGAGATCCCGAAGATGTCCGCGGAGGCTTGGCCGGTCTCGGACTGTGGCTTGACAAAGTTGAAGTATCTGGAGAAGCAACTGATGTTGTAGCAGTGAGAAGTCATCCATTGGCATACCACTGAAGGGGAATCTATTCCGGCACCCCGATCTGGTGAGACCGTTGCCTTTACCTCTTTTTCCTCTGCGGTCTCGCCCTTCCCTCTTCGGATTTCTTCCGCCAACTTCTATCCTTCTATCAACTGGAGTTGGTGAATCTAAACCCAACTCCATTCTGCAAATCTCCATCTTTGCCACTCTGTGTGAATGTTTTCTGGGGGTTAAGCCCCACTTCAACCTTTTCTGGTATTTATTCCACATCAAGCCCCAGCTGTCCAAAAATAAAGTCCAAGTGATTGGGGGAGCCGGTCTTCAACTCCGGAACGAAATGAAGAAAATCTATCTCTCTATTCCTTTGAAATCCTCCCTCAAGGGCTGGCATAGAGAATGATTCTATTGTTCTCATCTCGAACCTTCTCTGCCCCCTTTCACTGGCTCTTCTCCAGTGGTCTTGCCCCGCTAATCCTCTGTGTCAACCTATGAAGAGATGGGCCAAGTATACCAACTGATAGAGAAGATCGATCAACTGAAGAGCTCGGGTTTGACTGGTCCTTGGGTGGCGAGGTGTTTCCTGAACTGCTGCACCAGGCCATTGAAGTTGAGAAGCCATTTCGGCTGGGATTACTAGGGCAAGAATGATCCCGGCCGAGAATACTCGGATTTGACCAACGCGATCAAAGTGACTGACACCTTGCTCGGCTTTTTTGTCAATGGAGTCGTAGAGACAGAAGACGCTGAGCGCGCCATTGCAGCCTACAGCCAGAAAAGGCCTCGACCACAGGTAACTTGCAAAGCTGATTTGGTATTGCTGTTCATTGGTGTTGAATATCTGGAGACTTCTATCAGGAATCATCCTCCAATGTATGATGTATGTTGTCAAAACACTTGCAGGAGTGTGAAGAATTTGATGATGACTCCCAAACCTTGTCAGCCACAAAAACGAAGAAGAGGTTGGCCAGTCCTTTTGCTGCTCAGCCCAGCCCCAAGAGAGCTGGGAAGAAACCCATTGAAGATCCGAGCAAGAAGAGAACAAGCAGGCCGAGCACAGCGCTGGGGAGCCTGAAGATTAAGGACCCCACCAGTTTAGCCCCCAGGCCGCCAAGCCCGAGGCCTTCTCCTCCAAGTCCGAGGCCAGCAACGTCAAGCTCAAGGTTAACACCGCCAAGTACAAAATCAGCAACATCGAGCCCAAGGGTGGCACCACCGAGTAGCTCGATGCCCCAATCAGCTGCGCCAAAAATAGGGCCGATTAGAAGCCAAGCCCCAATCCACTAGCAGCTCTCCACCACCGGTATCCTCAGGAGCTCCCTTGTGGAGGTTCAAGATTTCCAAGAGGTAAGCGATCTCCAATCTTCCAAGAGTTTTGAATGATGTGACAGTATCTTGATACTTGTCTTGTCATGCAGGAAACGAGTTAACATTGATCCCAAGGGGACCATGCCAGCTGCTCCTATTATCGAGCCATCCCCAGCTGCGCCATCTCCAACAAGTTCATCTATCGAGCCAAAGACTGCTCTAGCTGTAGAGGTTGAAGCAGCTCTGACAACAAGACCAATAGTGCCAGCTGACCAAGGGGGAAGTGCTAAAGCTACTGCCCTAGCCCCTGAGCAAGTTGCTGAAGCCCCAGCAGCCATCGAGTCCAAGGCTAGGACCCCATCGCCACTTATATCGTCATCGTCTTCTGATGAAGTTGACCTTCCCTAGCTCAAATCCCCTCCTCGTGACTTCCCGAGAACATTCCATTGGGTATCCCCGGAGGGTGTCGCGGAGAGCTACTATCATGATGAGCAAGCCGTGGCAAGGGAGCGTGAAGTTCTTCTTCATGCTGCAATCGCCATGTCTAGGGGAGTTCAGGTGTGTAGCAAATCTTGCTATGTTGAGTTCTCGACGGTTTTTGTTAATCTGGTACTCTGCCATTTGATTCTGTTTTCCTTTGTTTTGCTCTGAGCAGAAGATCGTCGACCGCTCAGAGAAAGTGAACAAGGTCCTGACCCAGCTCGCCCCTCATCTCCAACGACTGGGCCAACTCCAGGCCACCAAGGACAACATGGAGCAGACTAGCCAGGAGAAGGAAATTTGGCTAAGGGGAGCAGTGGACCAGCTTAGGGATGAGAAGTGGACTCTAGCCGAGAAGATTAGAAGTAAGTCTTCTGTATTATCCTCCCGAGTAAATCCGAGTGTATCTGTCTAGCTTTGTTGATTCCCAACTGCCTTGTTGAGTTCTGACTGCAATCTTGAGTTCTTGAGTATTCTGATTTGCAGCCCTTGAAGCCAAGTTGAAAACCCAAGCAAAGGAGAAAAAGCAACAAGAAATCAAGCTGAAGGAAACTGAAAAGGCCAAAGCAGATCTAGAGAAGGCCAAAGCCAAAGTGTAGGCCGACTATGCAAGTAAGCCTCTTCCATGACAATGACCTTATCTGTCTTCTTGTTACTCCAACTGCATTGTTTGGCTAACAAGTATACTTGTTAATGAATCTGAACAGCTTCGAAAGCCAACACCCAAACCCAATTCAATGCCTCTGCAGAGGAGATCAAGGTTGTCAAGGAGTCACGGGAAATTCTTGCCTAATCCGTGAAAGGGCTCCTTGACATTATGGAGCCTTACCATGTTGGGACCAGTTCCAATACAGTCTCCCAGGTGCAGGCACGCCTTAGCGAAGCCTCGAGTGTCGATGTTTTACACCGGCAATATGAATATGGGGCTACTCGGCGGATGGAAACTTGGTGGATTGCAAAGGAACACAGGGAGATTTTATACTGGTTCAGGCCCTCGATGTGAGGCAATACCCTACGTCCAGTTGTGGTGGTATTCCTTTGAGGATGTATGGTGGTGATTCTGGTGAACCAACTCAACCTGCCCTCAGGGGCGCCCTGCCTCCCCTTATATACTGGGGGACAGGGTTACAAGGTAGGAGTCCCAACCGGATTACGGCCAAGGGATCTCCTCTTAGAGATATAACTCACCCAACTAGGACTGTATTTTCCTTATCATACAAGGCAAAATCTGCTAGGGATTACTATATCTCTAATTACAAGGCTAGGCCCATCCTCTATCCGAGTGGCCCATATGCTTGTCATGAGGTACCCGGGGCCCATGGCACCCACAGTAGCCCTTGAGACCTTCATAGTTGAGTCACAGCTGATGTCGAGTGCTCATCCTCCACGGTGAAGTCTTCTCGAGTGCATTGCTCCCGAGTACTCTTTGTTCGAGTGCTTCTTCTCCTAAGTCCTGCTTCATGTCAGCTGGCAGCGAGGCTATGAAGGGCTCCATGTAGAAGTATGAATAGTGTGCGCTGAATAGGCGCACCTATTAGGTGTAGCCCCCGACTTTGTGCTTAATTGTGAAACAATTAAATATAAAGTCAAAGATCTTTAACTTTGTAGTCCTTCCCAAGTAGCACACTACTGGTATATGAGACTCTTCAGTATCATGTCAACCGGAATATGATTTATAGTCTTGCCGAGTAGCATGCCACTCCTATATGGAACTCTTCAGCTTCATGTCAGCTGGAAAAGGGGGTTTATAGTCTTTCCCGGGTGGCGTCCCACTCGGGAGTTAGACTCCTCAGCGTCATGTCAGCTGGAAAAGATATTTATAGTCTCTCCTAAGTAGTGCACTACTCGGAAGTTAGACTCTTCAGCGTCATGTCGGCTGGAATAATGTTGCTCATGGCAACTGGTGGCCAAGCATGTAGGCCGAGTACCACTTTATGAAAATTAATCCATTGCGTGGTCAGGTGTACTCGAGAAAGATACCTGCATCCCCAATTTTAATGAAGACCAACTTCTGATCCTTATAAGGATATATCCTCGATACCTGGTGGATAAGACAGATACCCAAACACATGTGTTCAGCAATTAGGCCCTCATGGAGCATATCTGATTACCTCATCGGTTCCTGTTGGTAGCATTAGCACTTCGATTTTAACCTAGCCTGCGAGCGGCCCATATTGAGCATGCTACTATAGAAACTCATATCTTGTTGGCTGCTACCAAATAAGCTGACCTGAACCGACCTACCCAGCATAGCTCTATAGAAGTAGCATCCATCGCATGTCAGGACGAGTACTCCAGTATTGGTAATTGCAATCAGCCAGAAGAATCATTGTCTACAAGCCTTTTTGACTTATGTTCTGGATGTAGCCTGGTTGCCACAGGTGCCTGAGTAGGTATGTTGTAGAACCTGCTTGCCCTCCTCAGGTGTGACGCGGTACATGAGAACTCCAGATGCGCTTTGACAACGTAAGTCTTCTCTGACTTGGGTAAAGCCGAATAAGGTACTCGAACCTTGCATTAACATAGGGTTCGGCCAGCGACCCTCATGGGGCGTACCATATCCAACAGAGCCATAGCCAAATAAGGTACTTGAACCTTGCATTAGCATAGGATTTGGCTGGCGACCCTCATGGGGCGTACGTGATCTGACAGAGTTGTGACCAAATAAGGTACCCGAACCTAGCATTAGCATAGGATTCGGCTGGCGACCCTCATGGGGCTTACCCTACTTAGCCGAGTTGTATACGACCCCCAACTAGCGCCGGAGGTCGGTTGTCAGCTCACATGGAGCCTAGCCAGGGAAGATGACGTCCCGACTGGCGCAGTACTCGCTCAGTAGCCCTCATGGAGCATTCCGAGTGATTCTTGGCAGACTTGTCCAGCCCCCGAGGGTAGGAGATAGGCTCGTAGCCCTGAGTTCCTGTCATGCGTATCCGGAGCTAGCCCTGCACTATAAACATATCGGATGAGTAGCATCTGATGATGAAAATAATCACCCGAATAAAATGTATTTTACAATATATGTAAATATGAGTTCTTCCTCTTATTGATATTAATTTCTCTGAGTAGTTGACCCCTTACGTTTAAGCACTCTGCCCGACTAATCATAGCCCCCGAGCGTCGGGAGTTGGCTCATGGCTCTTTCCCAGACACGCGTTTTGGGTGACTTGAGTTCGTCTTTCATGGAGCAAAGTTTCACGGATCAGGATTTATGCTACTCGAATACTTTTTCAATCATTTAAGAGAAAAAACAAAAAAAAGTGCAGCTTGTACACCTATTAGGTGTAAGCGGCTGCGGCATTGGCGAGGCCAAGTGAAGAAATATTTATCAGGAAGCGACTTAGCTGTTCGGTATGTTGGAGTGGGGATGCCATCCTTGCATTTGGGCTTTTGAGCCTCCGAGCATGTCACTTGTTGTTCTGATAATCTTCAGTTGTTGAAGGTCAAAGACGGTTGTGACCGACTGCCACAATGAAGCCATCTGACTTGCGTTTGCGACTCCCAACTTTAGTCGGGACCGCGTCGTCGGTGCCCTCCCGCTTCTTTTGTTAGGGTGCCTTCTTGTCATCGAGGGCCTCAGCAATAGCGTCAGCCGAGTCGGCGTACTTGTTCGCCATGTCGAATAAGGCCTTGACAGAGTTGGGAGGCTTCCGAGTGAATTTGGCGATGAACAAGGTGTCTTTGACTCCTTTTCGAAAGGCGGTGATGACGACCTCGTCCTTGATCTTCGGGATTGAATTCTTCTTTTCAGAGAACCTCTTGATGAAGTCACAAAGAGACTCGTTCTTCCTTTGATGCAACTGATATAAGTCGTACTCAGAAGATGGTCTCTCATATGTTCCCTGGAAGTTGGCGATGAAGCGTTCCCAGAGTTTTCCCCAGGAGCCGATTGATTGCTTGGGAAGTCTCGTTAGCTATGTCCTCGTCGAGTCGGCTAAAGCGACTGGGAGGTAGTTAGCCATGACTTTGTGATTTCCTCCAACTGCTCAGATTGCCAGAGTGTAGACCGTGAGCCCGGACATGGGGTTGGTCTTGCCGTCGTATTTTTTGATTCCTATAGGCTTGAAACCCGATGGCCAGTCGACCTGTTGTATCTCTTGGGTGAAGGCCGGTATGCCTTCATCGTCATGAGGGCTCCGACTCTGAATATGGAAGCGAAACCACTCGTGGTGGAGGCCGAAGCGCTCGTTCTCGTCTTCCAGTTGGCGTTGCTCGTCTTCCTCTCGTTGGCTGCGGCGAGCGTTGATGTCCTGCCGAAGGTCACGCCGTAGTGGGTCTCGGAGATCCTGATTGTCCCAGTGGTCGCTTTGATGCTGCCGGTTGTTGTTGGGGTTGCCGAGTGACATTTGGTGTGACTCCGTGTGCTGCCGACTAGAGCCGGCCGCTCAGCGTTGCTTTGAGGTGGATGAGACTACCGCTGGGGAAGCCGACCGGTTGGTCAGTATGAGGGTATCGCCCGACTGTTGGTGCTGCTGACATGCAGCAGCGGTAAGCATGGCTTTTATCCTTGCGATCGTCAGGGTGGCCTGGTGATCAGGCTTGAACTGCAGTGTATCCAATAGAGTTGCAGCGGCCATGATGTTCTATTGAGGAGTAACGAAGACATCGTGGTTGCTGACTTGGGTTTGGAGGATTTGTTGCTGAGCGGTTCGCCTAGCCCTACGTAGATCGTCGTTGTGGGCGTGCAGGCGTCTTGCTTCTTCCTCCGGTTGTTCTCGCAGTCGGCAGGCCTCCTCCTCTTGTTGCTCCTCTTGTAGTCGGCGTGATTCCTGAGTAGGAGTTGAGCCTTTGGATGCCATGAAGATTTCTCGTGGCAGGGAGAAGCTTGCCGAACTGCTGTCCAACTTAGAGGCAGAATCCGATTGAGAATCATAGTCCGACTAAGAGTCATAGTCAGAATGGTTGATGGGGGTAATTATAACTCCGACCTCCCTAGATCTGATCTGGAGCGGCTCTAGGCCGTATCTGAGTCGAACACCAGGGGATCGTGTTTGCCACGTCGGATGTTGTCTGAAGATATCCGCGGCGTTGCCGAGTCTGTATGGGAGATTGACGATATCTTCCCTTCTTAGCTCGATCTTGGCCGGCTCAAGGCCAAGTCCGACTCGAACACCGAAGGAAAGAGTTGTCCCGAGATCTGGACAAGATGAAGATTGCCACAGCAAGTTGGCGATGGTTGCTGCAGTGTCGTGTGGGCCGACTGGTGCGGAGTCGGCCGGTTCCCTGGCAGATCGGATTGAGTCCGAGTCGGCCAAGGTGAGGTTGCCGAATTCGTCAACAATGAAGACGAGGCTGCCGAATGTGATCGTGTCTCCGAGGGAGAACTCGCTGCCGTCGACTCCAGTTGTTGGATCCATTGAGATTTGTAGATGTAGATTGCGTCGAAGCCCCTACCTGGTGCGCCAACTATCGATGTTTTACACCGGCAATATGAATATGGGGCTACTCAGCGGATGGAAACTCGGTGGATTGCAAAGGAACACAGGGAGATTTTATACTGGTTCAGGCCCTCGATGTGAGGTAATACCCTACGTCCAGTTTTGGTGGTATTCCTTTGAGGATGTATGGTGGTGATTCTGGTGAACCAACTCAACCTGCCCTCAGGGGGCGCCCTACCTCCCCTTATATACTGGGGGACAGGGTTACGAGGTAGGAGTCCCAACCGGATTACGGCCAAGGGATCTCCTCTTAGAGATATAACGCACCCAACTAGGACTGTGTTTTCCTTATCATACAAGGCAAAGTCTGCTAGGGATTACTATATCTCTAATTACAAGGCCAAGCCCATCCTCTATCCGAGTGGCCCATATGCTTGTCATGAGGTACCCGGGGCCCATGGCACCCACACCGAGCATCTTGAAAAAGTACTCGGATGAGCGTGTCGCTGTCGGTGTGGCCCAAACCCTTGCCATGACCAAATCGATCTACCCTAGGTTAGATTTTGAGGCCATTGGTGAGGGTTTTGCCAAAGAGACAACACCTGAAGAAGCACTAGAATTGATCAGCTAGGCAAGGCTAACTGCAGAGGCGATCGCAAGAGACCTGGGTATGTAGAAGACAAGCGATTATGCAGTTGATGTATATATAACTTTTAATGAAAGCATGTATATATTTTGTAAAATGTTGCTGAGTGCTTGCTTATTCTTAGTTGTCATTAGCATCACCCGACTATGTAGTTTGCGCCGAGTAGATCGTTAGGAACTTAGAAGGAAAACGTTCACATCTAAAAGCTATACTCGGGCAAACATAGCATAATCATTGTAAAGCTTCACGACTAAAACAACACAAACTATATTTTATTAACAAGGCACATAATACATGCAACTCCCGACTCACTAATTGGTTGAAACAAGTGATGTAGTGAGTCCGAGAAAAGACTTTATACATATAAGGAGTACAAAACTCAAGTATAGAAAGGACGTAGCTATTCTATATTCCAAGAATTGCTGACGAGGACACCGTCTTCAGTCTTCAGTCGGTAGGCGCCCGAATGTGTCACCTCAGCGATAATGAACGGCCCTTCCCAGAAAGGGGATAGTTTATGCCTGTCTTTGGTGGTTTGTATTTTTCTCAAGATGAGATCTCCCACCAAAAAGGCGTGGCCATGGACATTTCGATTGTGATAACGACGTAGGCCTTGAAGATACCTTGCCGACTGGATAGTTGCGATATCCCTCACTTCTTCCAACTGATCGAGCTCGACCAATCGGGTATTGTTTAATTTATCTTCCGAGTAGGCCCGAACTCACGGAGAGCTGAACTCCAACTCGGTTGGTAACATAGCCTCAGCATCATAGACAAGGAAAAAAGGGGATTGCCCTGTTGCCTGACTAACCATGGTTCTTAGAGACCAGTGCACGGACGGGAGTTCTTGTACCCACCGCCCTGCATATGGTTGTAGTCAGTTGAACACCCTAGCCTTGATACCTTGTCAGACCATGCCATTAGCACGCTCGACCTGCCCATTGCTTCGTGGGTGTGCCACAGAAGCATAATAGATCTTGATGCCAAAATTATCACAGAAATCTTGAAATACGCCGCCTGTGAACTAAGTACCGTTGTCCGCTATGATGCGGTTAGGAACCTCAAATCGGTATAAAATACTCATAATGAAGTCCTTTGCTCGTGCTGCTGGTATGGTAGCAACGGGTTTTGCCTTAATGCACTTTGTGAATTTATCCACTGCGACAAACAAGTGTGTGAACCCTCCTGGCGCTTTTTTGAATGGCCCGACCATGTTGAGTCCCCAAACTACAAAAGGCCAAGAGAGTGGAATTGTATGAAGTTCTTGAGCTGGAAGATGTGTTGATCTTGCATAGAATTGGCACCCCTCGCGTGTGCGAACTATATCTTTAGCGTCTGTTACTGTAGTCGGCCAGAAAAAACCTTGTCTGTAAGCCTTTCCGACTAATGTCTTGGATGCAGCATGGTTGCCACAGATGCCCGAGTGGATCGATTGCAGAATCTGCTTGCCCTCCTCAGGTGTGACGCAGCGCATGAGGACCCCGGATGTGCTTCTACGGTATAGGTCTTGTCCGACTACAATGAAACATTTGCTTCGACGCTTGATTCATTTGGCTTTACTGCGTTCTTCTGGGAGTTCGTCTTCCAAGAGGAATTTGAGAACTGGAGTCCACCAATCTTGAGAGATGATTGGTACTTCATTTGTTGCCGGGGTAGGTTTAGTCCCCGATTGTTCAAGCACTAGTTTCATCTTAACTGATGGCTCCAATAGTTGTTCGACAAAAATCCCAGTCATGACCACTTCTCGTTTGGATCCCATTGTCGATGCTTTGCACCGGCAATAATACTATGGGGGTACTCGGCGAACTGGAATTCGGTGGATTGCAGAGGAACACGAGGGAATTATACTGGTTCAGGCCCTCAAGGTAAGGTAATACCCTACGTCCAGTTGAGGTGTTATTCCTCTGAGGTGGATTTGTGATCTATGATCTCGGGTCGCCCTCATAGGGCGCCCTGCCTCCCTTTATATACTAGGGGACAGGGGTACATGGTAAGGATCCCAGTCGGATACGACCAAGGGATTTCCTTATTAGAGATAGAATCCTATCCGACTAAGGCTATGTTTCCTTATTGTACAAGGCACAGCCTGCCGGGTGCTATCTTATCTCTAATTACATGATCTGGCCCATCCTCTATCCGAGTGGCCCATGTGCTTGTAGTGAGGTACCCGGGGCCCATGGCTCCCACAGTAGCCCCTGAGACCTTCATAGTTGAGTCACAGCTGATGCCGAGTGCTCTTCCTCCACGGTGAAGGTTACCCGAGTGCGATGCTCCCGAGTACTCTTTGTCCGAGTAAGTCTTCCCGAGTCCTGCTTCATGTCAGCTGGCAGCGAGGCTATGAAGGGCTTCATGTAAATATATGAATAGTGTGCGCCGAATAGGCGCACCTATTAGGTGTAGCCCCCGACTTTGTGCTTAATTGTGAAGACAATTAAACATAAAGTCAAAGATCTTTAACCTGGAAGTCTTTCCCGAGTAGATTACTACTGGTATATGAGACTCTTCGGTATCATGTCAACCGGAATATAATTTATAGTCTTGCCGAGTAGGAGGCTACTCGTATATAGGACTCTTCGACTTCATGTCAGTCGGAATGTGTGTTTATAGTCTTTCCCGAGTGGCGTCCCACCCAGAAGTTAGACTCATCCGCGTCATGTCAGCGGGAATGAAGATTTATAGTCTCTCCCGAGTAGTACACTACTCGAAAGTTAGACTCTTCAGCGTCATGTCGGCTGGAATAACGTTGCTCATGGCAACTGGTGGCCACGCATGTCGGCCGAGTACCACTTTATGAAAAATAAATCCATTGCGTGGTTAGGTGTACTCGAGAGAGATACCTGCATCCCCAATTTTAATGAAGACTAGCTTGTGATCCTTGTAAGGATATATCCTCGAGACCTGGTGGATAAGACAGATACCCAAACATATTTGTTTAGCAATAAGGCTCTCATGAAGCATATCTGTTTACCTCATCGGCTCCTGTTAGTAGCATCAGCGCTATAATTTCAACTCAGCCTGCGGGCGGCCCACAAGGAGCATGCTACTGTAGGAACTCATGTCTTGTCGGCCCAATACCAACTGTGCAGGCCTGGGCCCATCTAGTCGGTACAGGCTATAAAAGGATGGGGAGAGAGAAAAAGATTCCATCGTCTTCCCCAAAGCAACCAATCTCTTCATCTTCCACCTTCGCGCCTAGCTTTTCGCCTCCCGCCCGGCTAGGGTTAGCAGCAGCCGTTCCCCACCCGGACTCGGGCGATTTCAATCCTCCTCATTTATTCCAAGCCCCCGATTTGCTTTCCCCCAAATCTCACCACGTCCAGTCATGCCGAAAGCGACGAATCCTACGGGTGCGCCAGGGAGTTCTTGGCCGATCTCGGATTGCGGCTCGGTGAAGCTGAGACGGTTGGAGAGCGAGCTGAAGTTGCCCAGCCAAGAAGTGATCCGTTGGCGGTCGGCGAGGGATGAGTCGAATCCCAACCCCCGGCCTGGTGAAACGGTAGTTTTCGCCTCTTTCTTTGATCGGGGCTTGTGTCTTCCATCGTCTGATTTCTTCCGCCGCATCCTTGATTTCTACGGGCTGGAGTTGGTGCATTTAAATCCCAACTCGATCCTTCAGATCTCCATATTCGTTACTCTTTGTGAGTGCTTTCTGGGTGTTGAGCCCCATTTTATCCTCTTCCGACACTTGTTCCATGTCAAGCCCCAGCCTTCCAAGAGTAATATCAGTGTGATTGGGGGGGCTGGTCTTCAACTAAGGAGTGATGGGAAGAAAACATATATCGATTTGCCCTTGAAATCTTCTCTGAAGGGCTGGCACAAGGAGTGGTTTTACTGTGCCGATCTAGCTCCTTCCTTGCGCCCGTTTACTGGTATGCCGCCGGTGGTGTTGCCAAGCTGGTCTTCGGAGCCAACCTTTGAAGAACTGGGCCAGGCACACATATTGCTGACGAAGATAGATGACCTCAAGAGGGCCGGCTTGATAGGGCCCTGGGTGGCTCGTCGTTTCCTGACGAGGCGCGTCCAGCCGCTGAAGCTGAGAAGCGCTTTCGGCTGGGCCTTCAGAGGTAAACACGATCCCGACCGGGTGAGCAGCGAGACAGCGGACAAGGGGGCAGTAACTGATACCTTGTTCGGCTACTTCTCCGAAGGGGTCGTTGCCACCGAAGATGATAACCGCCGAGTTGCTGCCTATAGCTTCATCCGGCCGCGGACCAAGGTAACCTTCTACTTTCTTCTGTGGTGAACGCCTGTGGAACGATGATTGTTCAACCTTGCGTGATGGTATCTTGTCGACTTGATTGTAGTGGCATGAGGAATTTGATGAAGATTCTCGTTCATTGTCTGCGGTCGCGTCGAAGAAGAGGCCAAGGAGTCCCTCTGATGCCCAACCCGACTCCAAGAGAGCGGGGAAGAAGCCAATTTTATATCGGGGCGAGGGGGCCATGACAGCGCGTGCCATGAGCGGTAGCTTGAAGATAAAGGACACCGCCGCCACAACGCCCACGCGGTCGAGTCCCAGGCTGAGAGCTGCTGGCTTGGGCTCGACGTTGTCGTGCTCAGCAACAGCGCCGCCAAGGGGCCAACCAGAGCAGAGTCCTATTGGGGCGAAGGAACCCGAACCAACCGTACCAGAGTCGAGGCCGACTCAGGCCGATATGCCTCTGCCGTCGGCGACACCGTCCGGGGCGAGTGCCGATGCTAGCGTTTCGCCGGGGAGCGGGCACGCTAGCAGGAAGCTGAAGTTTTCCAAGAGGTGCGCTACTCCGAGCCTTCTGTAGTCGTTGTATGTTAAAATACAGTCCTGATGTCTTGCTTCGTTGTGCAGGAAGCGGGCCGATATCGACCTCAAAAAGGTCAACCCATCTGCCCTGCTTGATGAGCCCGTCCCAACCGAGTCAGCAGCAGCGAACACACCTGCTGAGCCGGCGGCCAGCCCGGTTGCTGAAACCGAGGTGGCTCCGACTACAGGGCCACTACCGCCACTCGACCGAGAGGTGGCTGTTGAAACTGAGGCCCCAGCCCCCGAGGCACCATACGTCGCGGAAGCGGGGGACGGATCCCCCGAGCCGGTCCCCAGTGTTGTAGGGGAAGGCGGCGCCGAGGCCAGGACCCCGTCGCCATCATGGTTATCATCATCGCCATCGTCGCCGTTGCCGCCGCCACCGGAGATCCCACATTTGCCTCGGATCGAAGCTCCCCCACGTGTGATGCCCCGGACCTTCTCGTGGACCACTCGCGACGGCACTATGAAAAGCTTCAGACTCGATGAAGTCGTCGCAAGGAGAGAGCGCGAGAGCCTGCTTCGTGCCGCCATCAACGGGTCCAAGGGTCGCGGGTATGATTCTTGTAGTGAAGCTCCAGCAATCTTCTTGTCTTGATGTTTGACTCTGTCGTCGGTTTGTTCCTTGTCCTGAGCAGAAGCTCGTCGACCGCAATGAGGCGATGACAGAGATCCTGGTCGAGATGGCTCCCCACCTCGCGGAATTACAACAGCTCCGGGCATTGAAGGCCGAGATGGAGGCGCGTCACACGAGGAGGGAGGCCTGGCTGAAGAGCGGCGCTGATCAGCTCAGGGCTGAGACATGGGCCCTAGCCGAGAAGATCAGAGGTAAAATCCTCGAGCATATCTCCCGACTGGACGTTGGTGTAATCATCCAGCTACGTCGATCCGACTGCTTGGTGGTGTCATGACTGCGCGATTGAGCTCTTGGCTAATCTGTGGTGCAGACCTCGAAGCGGAGAGGGAGTCGCAGCTGAAGGAGGCCGAAGAAGCCAAGGCCGAGCTTGAAAGAGTCAAGGCCGACCTGACAAAAGCCAACACCGAGCTTGAGCGGGAGAAGTCCGAGTTGGAGAGGGCCGTCGTCGAGCTCGGTAAGGAGAAGGCCGAACTGGAGAAGACCGTGGCCGGGTGGGAGGCTGACTACGAAAGTAAGTCCTCAACCCGACTGTGATCTCAGCCAATAAATTAGTCGTCCTGTGTGTAGCCGAACCTGACAAGCTTACTTGCCGGCCGATCTGGGCAGGCATGAGAACCAACGTCCAGGCCCAGTACCGGTTCTACACGGAGGAGGTAAGGTCAATCAGGGAGTCACGGGAGGCCCTCGTCGGGTCCGTGAAGGGGCTCCTTGACCTTGTGGATCCCCGCCCAGTGGGGACCAGCTGTAGCAGAATTCCTCAAATAAGGGGCGTCTCGAGGACGCGCCGAGTGCCCTGAAAGGTACTCAGACAAGCGGGTTGCCGCCGGCGTAGCCCAGACCCTAGCAATGACCAAGTCCATCTACCCGAGGGCGGACATTGAGGCCATCGGGGAGGGATTTTCCGAGGAGACGACGCCCGAGGAAGCGCTGGAGCTGATCTCACAGGCGAAGCCGACTGCTGAAGCGATTACCCGAGACCTGGGTCTGTAAAGGCAATATATCTTGTAGTCGGTGTATACATATGCTTTCATATACGATCATGTGTGAATATATGTGTCGCGCCGCCAAACTTATTATTCGGTTGTCATTAGCTTTACCCGACCATGTAGCATGCACCGAGTTAGTTCGATAGAACCTGATAAAAATCGTTCAGAGGAAGATGCTATACTCGGGCGAACGCATCAGTCGTGGCAAGGCTTCATAACCGAGGTGAGATAAGCTTGTATGTTATTGACAGAACACATATATACATGCAGCCCCCGACTCACTACTTGATTGGAACAAGCGGCGTAGTGAGTCAGGAAAAACTGTACACATGGAAAAAGTAAGACTCAGGTATAGAAAGGACGTAGCTGTTCTATATTCCATGAGTTGGTGATGAGGACGCCGTCTTTGGTCTTCAGTCGGTAGGCGCCTGGCCGCGTGACCTCGGCTATAATGAACGGCCCTTCCCAGATGGGGGATAGTTTATGCCTGTCCTTGGTGGTTTGTATCTTCCTTAGAACGAGATCCCTGACCAAAAAGGCGTGGCCACGGACATTGCGATGGTGGTAGCGACGCAGGCCTTGAAGATACCTTGCCGACTGGATTGTTGCGGCGTCTCTTGCTTCTTCCAGCTGATCTAGTTCGATCAGTCGGGTGCTGTTGGAATCGTCTTCGGAGTAAGCCCGGACTCGCGGAGAGCCGAACTGTATCTCGGTTGGTAGCATGGCCTCAGTACCGTAGACCAGGAAGAAAGGGGATTGCCCTGTTGCCCGACTAACCGTGGTTCTGAGAGACCAGAGAACGGATGGTAGTTCTTGTACCCACCGACCCGCATATGGTTGTAGTCGGTCGTATATCCTGGCCTTGATGCCTTGTAAGACCATGCCGTTGGCTCGCTCAACCTGCCCGTTGCTCCGTGGGTGTGCCACAGACGCATAGCAGATCTTGATGCTGAAGTCGTCGCAGAAATCTTGGAATAGGCCTGCCGCGAACTGAGTGCCGTTGTCGGTTATGATGCGGTTAGGGACCCCAAACCGGTATAGTATGCTCAAGATGAAGTCCTTTGCTCGTGCCGCTGTGATTGTTGCGACGGGTTTAGCCTCAATCCACTTGGTGAATTTATCCACTGCGACGAATAAATGTGTGAACCCTCTTGGCGCTTTCTTGAACGGCCCGACCATGTCGAGCCCCCATACTGCGAATGGCCAAGAGATAGGGATAGTCTGGAGTTCCTGGGCGGGAAGATTTGTCTGTCTTGCGAAGAACTGGCAACCCTCACACTTGCGAACGATATCTTTGGCGTCTGTGACTGCGGTGGGCCAGAAGAATCCCTGCCGGTAAGCTTTTCCGACTAACGTCCTGGATGCAGCGTGGTTGCCACATATGCCCGAGTGGATTGAATGCAGGATCTGCTTGCCTTCCTCGGTGGTGACACAGCGCATGAGGACACCGGATGCGCTCCTTCAGTACAGGTCTTCTCCGACTAGCAGGAAGCTTTTGCTTCGACGCTTGATTTGCTCGGCTTGATTGCGATCTTCTGGGAGTTCATCGTCCAGGAGGAATTTGAGAACAGGAACCCCTCCAGTCTTGACATATGTGCAGCACTTCGTCGGTGGTCGGGTAGGCCCGCCTCCCGACTGCTCTTGTGCCGGTTTCTTCTTGACTGATGGCTCCGTAAGTTGCTCGACAAAGATTCCAGTCGGAACCGCTTCTCGCTTGGATCCCATGTTTGCCAGCTCATCGGCCGCGTCGTTGTATTGACGCAGGACGTGTGTGATTTGCAGCCCGTCGAACTTGTTTTCCAACTTGCGGACCTCCTGACAGTATGCCGCCATTGTGTCGTCGAGACAGGTCCAGTCTTTCATGACTTGGTTGACCACGAGTTGGGAGTCTCCGCGCACAACCAGTCGACGTATGCCGAGTGATATGGCGATGCGGAGCCCGTGAACAAGAGCCTCGTACTCGGCGACGTTGTGGGAAGCCGGGAAGTGGATTTGTAGTACGTACTTTCAACTTTTCGCCAGTGGGGGATGTCAGTATGACTCCAGCCCGGCACGCCGATCCGTAGGGAACCGTCGAAGTACATTGTCCAGTACTCTAGCTTTGTTGTTGGTGTTGGGAGTTGAACTTCTGTCCACTCGGCCACGAAGTCGGCTAGAGCCTGAGATTTGATAGCTGTCCGTGGCTGAAAGGTGATGTCAAACGCCATCAACTCGAGTTCCCATTTAGCGATCCGGCCGGTGGCCTCGCGATTATGAAGGACATCCCCGAGTGGAAACGCTGTGACCACCGTGACTTGATGTGCTTGAAAGTAGTGCACCAGCTTTCGGACTGTGATGAGTAGCCGTATAGCAGCTTCTGGACCTGCGGGTATCTTGTTTTGGAGTCGGCAAGGACCTCGCTGACAAAGTAGATTGGCCGTTGTATTTTTTGAAGATGACCCTGTTCGGATCGCTCCACTACCAGCACTGCTGACTACCTGTGTTGTTGCCGCCAGATAAAGCATTAGTGGTTCCTGGGGCAGGGGTGACGCTAGCACGGGGGGTGATGTGAGAATTTTTTGAAGTCTTCGAAGGCTTGCTGGGCTTCCGGGGTCCACTGAAAGGTGTCCGCCTTTTTGAGGAGCTTGAAGAAGGGCATGCCCCGTTCGCTCCAGTCGGGAGATAAACCGACTGAGTGCCGCCATGCAGCCTGTTAGCTTCTGGATGTCTTTGAGGTTTGGTCGGGGGCGCCATGTTCTTGATGGCGTTGACTTTCTCCGGGTTAGCCTCGATGCCGCGGTGCGAGACGATGAAGCGAGTAACTTCCCAGACGGCACCCCGAAGGTGCACTTGTCCGGGTTCAACTTCATCTTGAATTTCGAAGGTTTGGAAGGTTTCTTCCAAGTCGGCAATGAGGTCTTGTCTGGATTTAGACTTGATCACCACATCTCGACGTAGGCTTCCACGTTGCGCCCGATCTGAGTGTGCAGACACCGCTGAATAGCCCTTTGGTAGGTTGCGCCTGCGTTTTTCAGATCCGAACGCATTGTGATATAGCAATACGCTCCAAACGGCGTGATGAAAGATGTTTTTTTAAACAGTATTGTTCCTCAAGCTAATTTGATGATATCCCGAATAACAGTCGAGAAAACTGAGTAGGTCGCACCCCCGTGGAGTCAACCACCTGATCTATCCTGGGAAGACCAAATGGGTCCTTGGGGCAACGCTTTGTTGAGGTCAGTGTAGTCGACGCACATGCGCCATTTACCGTTTTTCTTCCGGACTAGGACTGGGTTGGCCAGCCAGTCCGGGTGGTAGACTTCCTTGATGAAGCCGGCTGCGAGGAGCTTGGTGATTTTCCTCTCCGGATAGCATCCTTGCGGTCTTGAGCGAAGCGCCGCAGCCGTTGTTTGACCGGCTTGGCGTCTGGCTTTACGTGTAGGGCATGCTCGATCACCTCCTTGGTACGCCCGGCATGTCGGACGGTTTCCACGCGAAGATATCTTTGTTGGCTTGGAGGAAGGTGACGAGCGCGTCTTCCTATTTGGGGTCGAGTCGGTCCCGACTAAGGCAGTCTGGAGGGGTCGGAAGGGTCCAGGGGGATCTTCTTCGTGTCAGAGTCCGCTGAAATTCCCGACTTCGCTGCTTTTTTCGCCGGAACTGGATCTTGATCGACTTCAGATGTAGCGGCTTGCCGGATGCTGTCGCGCCCGACTGCCGCTTCTTGTGTTTGACCAGCTCGCAGCTCTCCTTGTCGCAGGTGAAGGCTTGCTTAGCGTCGCTGCGGAGGGAGAGGACTCCTGCTGGCCCGGGCATCTTCAGCACCATGTATGTGTAGTGCGGTATCGCCATGAAATTTGGCGAGGGCGGTCGCCGGTATCGCGTGATACGCGGTCTCGAAGTCGCGACCTCGAAGGAGATGTTTTCTGTGCGGAAGTTGTCCCGCGTGCCGAAGGTCACCGGCAAGGTTATTGCCCCGAGTGGGGTTGATGACAAGCGGGGATTATCATGGAAGGGCGCGGTGCTCGGCCGTAGTTCTGAACGAGGACATTCTCATCTCGTCAAAGTCTTGGCGAACAGGATGTTGAGCGCACTGCCTCGTCGATGAGTGGTTTTCTTCAGCCTAATATTTTTGACGACCGGTCTAGGACGAGTGGGTATCGTCCCGGGTGGGAAACCGATCTGGGTGATCCGCAGCGGTTGAAGGTGATAGCCATCTCTGACCAGCGCAGGTATTGGGGGGTATCCGTTGTGGAGACCGCGTTAATATCCGCGCTGATAGCTTCTGCTTGCGCTTGGATTCGTACGCGAGTGGCCCCCCGAAGATGTGGTTGAGTTCGGCTTTGGGGGTCCTGGAAGTCATCAGCCGGACCCGAGTCTGGCTTGTCCTTGTCCTTTGTCGGCGCCAGATGATGAAGCCTGCTCGGAGGCAACTTCTTGAGCATATGGCAGTCTTTGGCCGCGTGCCGGCCCTTGGGTGAAAGGGGAAGGCCCGTCATGACTTTCTGGTAGTCATTGTCCGCTGGGGCCGCGACCGACTGCTCTCATGTTGCCCACCTCGTTGTCTGACTTCCGCTTGCGGCTGCCAGGCTTGTTCTGAGGCGGCTCGTTGTCGGCTTTTGCCCTGTTGTCTTTTTTGTCGGGCTCCTTCTTCTCGTCGAAGGCCTCTGCGATTGGCTTTCAGCTGAGTCGGCGTATTTGTTGGCCATGTCGAAGAGAGTCCGGACGGTGGATGGTGGCTTCCGAGTGAACTTCGCGATGAGCGGGCGTCTTTATCCTTGCGGAGGGCGGCGATGACGACCTCGTCTTTGATGCTTGGGATTTGATTGCGCTTCTCGGAAAACCTTTTGATGAATTCCGTAGAGACTCGTTTTTTTCTGATGCAGTTGGTAGAGGTCGTGCTCGGAAGCGGTGCTCTCGTAGGTCCCCTGGAAGTTAGCGATGAACGCTCCTGAGTTGTCCCCAGGAACCGATCGACCGCCTTGGGAGGCCTGTCAGCCATGTCCTCGCCGAGTAGGATAGACTCCGTTGGGAGGTCTGTAGTGTTAGCCATGGCTCTGCTGTCCGCCCAGCAGCTGAACTGCTAGGACGGAGGTTGACGCCATAGACTTAAAATCGGTGAGTTATTAACACCAGGACTGGAGCTGGGTTTGGTCTTGCCGTCGTACTTTTTCAATTCCGGTAGGCTTAAAAGCCGACTGGCCAGTCGGACGTCACTTGTAACTCCCGAGTAAAGGTGGGAATGTCCTTCATTATCGTGAGGACTCGGGCTCGGTTTTGGCGTGTTAGGCGCGCTCATAATGCGAGAGACGAAGCGCTACATCAGTGTTCCTCTCCAGCCAGGCGCGCGTTGTCTTCTTCGCGTTTTCGCGCCGGGCCCTTAGGGTGTGGCGGAGATCGTCGCGTATGTAACCGCAATCGGAGGTCTTGATTGGGTCGGCGTCGTATTGGTGACGCGCCCGCGTTGTCCGTAGTTTGTTATCCAGGAGTGTTGTTTGCGGCGGATATCTACCTCCCAGTCGCGTCTTCATTAGCTGTCGGGTGGGAGGCCGGCCTGCGCGTCGTCGTGCGGATATGGCTGGCAGATGGACTCCGCCCTGGAGGCCCGTCCGAGGAGATCGGGGTCCGGTGTGTGAGTGTGCCTGACTGTTTCTTGTTGCTGGCAGGCGGGGGCGGCGGCAGTATCATCACCTTGATCTTGGCGATGGTTGGTGTGGCCTATGGAGCGGTCCGGCAGAGTCAAAGTGGACGTGTGTCCAGCAGTGTTCGCGGCCACGGACGTTCTGTTGTGGCGTGAGAAACATCGTGGTCGCCGACTTTGGTTCGGGAGGATCTGCTGCTCCGAGGCGACGGCTCGCCACCCAGCTTTTCGAAGCCGTCATTGCGAGCTGCTTGTCGGTTAGCCTCCTCTTGTTGTTGTATTCAGGCGCGCTCCTCATGCTGCTTCCTCTTGCAGTCGGGCGCAGACATTCTCGGAACGCCGCCTTGGATGGGTGCGCGTGAAGAAGCACATGAAGATTCAGCGGGGAGGAGGAGCTTGCCAGAGATAGGAGGCTCCGGATGGTCGTCATCGCCGCCTTCGAGTCTGATGCTCGAGGCACTTCAGAAGATCCGAACTTGCGAGTGGTCAGGAGTACTCCGACGTAGAATTATTGGAGTTAGGCGACTCCGACTCCCTGAGGACGGGGTTATGGACCGCCATCGTGTCAAACGAAATCGCTGGACGAGGTCGGGATCTTTCCTGCTGCGCTGGGTTGTAGATGCACAGCGTCGCCGAAATACCCGATAGGTGAGATTGACGATCTCTTTCCCCTCTTCGCGCCTACACCGCCGCGCTGGGCTCAAGGCCATAGCGCGAGCTCGACGACGCCGAAGGAGAGGAGTTTGTCCCGCCGATGTCCGGCGATGCGTGAGGCGACTGTCGTAGTAGATCGTCGAAGAGATGGTGACGTAAAACCCTGGGGAGTCCCGACTGGTGCAACGCCGGCTGCCGCTCCTCGGCTGGCAAGATCGGATCTGCCTCAGCCAAAGAAAGGTTGCCGAGGCCTTGATCGGCCGACGAAATCAAGGCTCCCGAAGGTGATGGTGTCTCCGTTGGAGAACTTGGTCCTCCTGACCGCCCTACCGTTGAGTGTGCGGATCCATCGAATCTGTCATGAAGAACTCGCCGGTCCCCTACCTAGGCGCGGCCAACTGTCGATGCTTTGCACCGGCAATAAACTATGGGGGTACTCGGCGAACTGGAATTCGGTGGATTGCAGAGGAACACGAGTGAGAGAATTATACTGAGTTCAGGCCGTCCATCAAGGTGAGGTAATGGGGGCCACCCTACGTCCAGTTGACGGTGTTATTCCTCTTGAGGTGGATTTGTGATCTATGATCTCGGTCGCCCTCAGTATACACCGGGCGCCTGCCTCCCTTTGGTCTATACTAGGGGACAGGGGTACATGTTAAGGATCCCAGTCGGATACGACCAAGGGATTTCCTTATTAGAGATAGAATCCTATCCGACTAAGGCGTAATATGTTTCCTTATTGTACAAGGGCACAGACCTGCCGGGTGCTAACATCTTTATCTCTAATTAGATGATCTGTCAACACTCTTGCCCAATAATGGCCGGAGGTGAGAATGTTCTCACGATCCGAGTGGCCCATGTGATCTCCTTGTTCTAGTGAGGTACTTCCGGGGCCCATGGCTCCCACACCCATATTGGACCAATTCGTCTGGCAGCCTCGTTGTATTGTCGTAAACATGAGTTATCTCCTAGCTCAGTCAAACTTGTTTTTCCAATTTTCTGACCTCCTGACAATATGCCGCTATAGTGTCATCGAGACACGTCTAGTCTTTCATGACTTGGCTGACCACGAGTTGAGAATCCCCGCACGCTACCATTCGATGCATGCCGAGTGATATGGCGATGCGGAGCCCGTGGATAAGTGCCTCGTACTCTGCGACATTGTGGGAAGCCGGAAAGTGAATCTGGAGGACATACTTGAGTTTTTTGCCAGTGGGTGATGTCAATACAACGCCAGCCCCCATGCCGCCGATCCGTAAAGAACCATCGAAGTACATCGTCTAGTACTCTAGCTTGTCCGTGTTTGTAGTCATCTGAACTTCTGTCCACTCGGTCACAAAGTCGGCTAGAGCTTGAGATTTGATTGCTATCCGTGGTTGAAAAATGATGTCAAACACCATTAACTCGAGTGCCCTTTTAGTGATTCGGCCAGTAGCCTCGCGGTTGTGTAGGACGTCCCCGAGTGGATATGACGTGACAACGGTGACTTGATGCAACTAAAAATAGTTCACCAACTTCCGGACAATGATGAGTAGGCCATATAACAGCTTCTAGACTTGAGGATACCTCATCTTGGAGTCGGCTAGGACCTCGCTGAAGAAGTAGATTGGCCGTTGAATTTTCTGTATATGACCTGACTCGGATCTCTCGACTACCAGCACCGTGCTGACTACTAGAGTGGTTGCCGCCAAGTATAACATTAGCAGTTCCTGGGGCATAGGTGATGCTAACATTGGTGGTGATGTGAGAAATTTTTTGAAGTCTTCGAAGGCTTGCTAGGCTTCGGGTGTCCATTGAAAATTGTCCTCTTTCTTTAGTAGTTTGAAGAAGGGTATGCCCCATTCACCAAGTCGGGAGATGAATCGGCTGAGTGCCACCGTGCACCCTGTTAGCTTTTGGATGTCCTTCTGGCTAGTTGGGGGTGCCATGTTTATGATAGCGTTGACTTTCTCTGTATTGTCCTCAATGCCTCAGTGCGATACGATGAAGCCGAGTAGCTTTCCGAACGGTACACCGAAAGCGCACTTTTCTGGATTCAACTTCATCTTGAAACTCCGAAGGTTTTGAAAAGTTTCTTCCAAGTCAGCGATGAGGTCTTCTCTGGATTTTGTCTTGATTACCACGTCGTCGACATATGCCTCCACATTGCGCCTGAGTTGAGTGTGTAGGCACCGCTGAATTGCTCGTTGGTACGTTGCTCCAGTGTTTTTCAACCCGAATGGCATAGTGATGTAGCAATATGCTTCAAGCGGCGTGATAAAAGAAGTCTTCAGGCAGTCCTCCTCCTTCAAGCTGATTTGGTAATATCCCGAGTAATAGTCGAGAAAGCTGAGAAGTTTGCACCCCGCAGTTGAATCCACCACCTGATCTATTCTGGGTAGACCAAATGGATCTTTGGGGCACGCCTTGTTTAAGTCGACGTAGTCGATGCACATGCGTCATTTACCGTTCTTCTTTCGGACTAGGACTGGGTTTGCTAGCCAATCCGGGTGGTAGACCTCTTTGATGAACCCGGCTACAAGGAGCTTGGTTATCTCGTCCCGAATAGCATCTTTGCGGTCCTGTGTGAACCACCATAGCCGTTGCTTGACTGGCTTGGCGTCCGGCTTGACGTTGAGGGAATGCTCGATCACCTCCCGAGGTACACCAGGCATGTCGGAAGGTTTCCAAGCAAATATATCCCTGTTTGCCTAGAGGAAGGTGACGAGCGCATTTTCCTATTTGGGGTCGAGTCTGGTCCCGACTAGAGCATAGTTTTGGAGGGGTCAGTAGGGTCCAGGTGGATCTTCTGGTTTCTAAATCCGTTGAAATTCCTGACTTGGCTGCTTTCTTGGCCGAAACCTGATCGTCCTCAACAGGAGTTGTAGCGGATAGCCGAATGCTGTTGCGTTCGACTACCGTTTCTTGAGATTGAGCTAGCTCGTAGCTCTCCTTATCGCAGGTGAAGGCTTGTTTGACATCGCTGCGAAGGGAAAGAACTCCGGTTAGCCCTGGCATCTTGAGTATCATGTAGGTATAATGTGGCACTGCCATGAACTTGGCTAGCACCGGCCATCCGAGTATAACATGATATGCTGTCTCGAAGTCAGCAACCTCGAAACAGATACTCTTTGTGCGGAAATTATCCCACGTGCCAAAAGTGACTAGCAGAGTTATCTATCCGATTGGAGTAGAAGATAGGCCGGGGATTACCCCATGGAAGGGCGCTGTACTCGGCTATAGCTCTGAACGCGGGATCTTCATCTCATCCAGAGTTTTGGCGAATAGAATGTTGAGAGCGCTCCCTCCATCAATAAGAACCTTCTTCAATTTGATGCTCCTGACGACCGGGTCTAGGACGAGTGGATTAACCCGATCAGGATGATCTGTGTGGTCAAACGTTATTGGGGTTTCTGACTAGCGCAGGTATTGGGGGGCGTCTGCTACAGAGATCGAGTTGATTTCGCGTGCTGTAAGCTTCTGCTACCTCTTGGACTCATATGCAGACGGCCCTCCAAAGATGTAGTTGAGCTCGGCCGAGGGATCTTGGTAATCGCAAGTCGTGCCCTAATCTGGCTTTTCTTTATTGGCGCCAGATGTTGAACCCTGCTCAGAAGCAAACTTCTTAAGCATGAAGCAATCCTTAGCCGCGTGTTTGCCCTTTGGATGAAAGGGGCAGGGCCCATTCATCACTTTTTGTTATTCGTTATTCCTCGGGGGTCGCGGCCGAGTATGCTCCATGTGGCCACCATGTTATCTGACTTCCGCTTGCGGCTACTAGATTTGTTTTGTGTTGGCCCATCATTATCTTTCTTGTCCTTCTGCTGGGGCTCTTTTTTGTCATCGAGGGCCTGAGTGACCGCGTCGGCCTAGTCGGCGTACTTGTTTTCCATATCAAAAAGAGCCTTGACAGAAGGAGGAGGTTTTCGAGTGAACTTGGCAATGAATGGGGCATCTTTGACTCCCTTGCGGAAGGCGGCGATGACGACCTCATCCTTGATCATTGGGATCGAATTTCGCTTCTTGAAAAACCTCTTGATGAACTCACGCAGAGACTCGTTCTTCCTTTGGTGTAGCTGATAGAGATCGTGCTCCGAAGACGGCCTCTCGTAAGTTCACTAGAAGTTGGCGATAAAGCATTCCCGGAGTTCTCCCTAGGAGCCGATTGACTTCTTTGGAAGCCCTGTTAGCCATGTCCTGGCCGAGTCGGCTAGGGCAAATAGGAAGTAGTTGGCCATGGCTTTGTGATCTCCTTTGGTTGCTCGGATTGCCAGGGTGTAGACCATGAGCTAGGACTCGGGATTGGTCTTCCCGTCGTATTTCTCGATCCCAGTTGGCTTAAATCTTGCCGGCCAGTCGACCTATTGCAGCTCCTGGGTGAAGGCCGGTACTCCTTCATCTGCATAAGGACTCCGGCTCTGACTGCAGCGATGAAACCGCTCGTGGTGGAGGCCGAAGTGCTCGTTCTCGTCTTCTAGTCGGTGTTGCTCATCTTTCTCTCGTTTGTAGCACCAAGCGTTGATGTTTTGCCAAAGATCATGCCGTAGTCAACCTTGCAGATCTTGGTTGTCCCGATAGTTGTTTTGACGCCATCGGTTGTTGTTGGGGTTGCTGAGTGACGTCTAGCGTGACTCCTTGTGCGGCTGACTAGAGCCAGCCACTCGTCATCGCGTCGAGGCGGATGAGACTACCGTTGGGGAAGCCGACCGGTTGGTCGGTATGAGGGTATCGCCCGACTGTTGGTGCTGCTGACATGCAGCAGCGGTGATCATGGCTTTTATCCTAGCTATAGTCGGGGTGGCCTAGTGATCAAGCCCAAACTGGAGCGTGTCCAGCAGAGTTGCAGCGGCTACGACGTTCTGTTGAGGTGTAACAAAGACATCGTGGTCACCGACTCGGGTTTGGAGAATTTGTTGATGAGTAGTCTGCCTAGCCCTGCGTAGATTGTTATTCCGGGCATGCAAGTGTCTTGCTTCTTCCTCCTGTTGTTCTCGCAGTCGACGGGCCTCCTCCTGTTGCTGCTCGCGTAGTTGGCGTGCCTCCTAAGTAGGAGTAGAACCTTTGGATGCCATGAAGACTTCGCGTGGTAGAGAGAAGCTTGCTGAACTGCTGTCCGACTTAGAGTCGGAATCGGAGTAGTTGATGGGGGTGATGATGACTCTGACCTCCCTAGATCCAATCTCAAGTGGCTCCGGGCCATATCTGAGTTGAACCCCAGGGGATCGGCCCAGGGGATCAGGTCTGTCGCATTAGATGCTGATTGCAGTTATCCCGCGGCGTTGCCGAGTCTGAATGGGAGGTTAACGATCTCCTCCTTCCTTAGCCCGATCTTGACCGGCTCAAGGCCAAGTCCAAGTCGAACACCGAAAGGAATAGTTGTCCCGAGACTTGGGCATGTTGAAGATTGCCACAACATGTCGACGAGGATTGCTGCAGCATTACATAGGCCAACTGGCACGGAGTCGGCTTGATTCCTAGCCAATCGGACCAGATCTGAGTTGGACAAGGTGAGGTTGCCAAACTTGTCGGCGACGAAATCGAGGCTCCCGAAGGTGATTGTTTCCCCGGGGAGAAGTTGATGCCGTCAACTCCGGTGATTGGATCCATCAGGCTTGTAGAAGATGATCTCACCGATGCCCCTACCTGGCATGCCAACTGTCAATGTTTTGTATCAGCAATAAATATATAGGGCTACCTGTGAGACCTAAACTTGATGGATTGCAAAAGAACACAAACGATTATATTGGTTCAAGCTCTCAAGATGAGGTAATACCCTACATCCAGTTATGGTGTATTGTCTTTGAGATTGTATGACTTGTTTTGCCCTCAGGGGGTGCCCTGCCTCCCATTATATACCAGGGGACAGGGTTACAGAATAGGAATCCCAGTCGGACTCCGACCAAGTGATTTCCTTCTAGGAATAGAATGTGCCCGACTAGGACTATATCCTTTCCCTGTCGTACAGGGTTATGTATGCCGAGTCCTATTGTATTCCTAATTACAAGGTTAGGCCCATCCTCTATCCGAGTGGCCTAATAGCTTCTCATGAGGTACCCAGGGCCCATGGCCTCCATTGGGGTATTGAGTTCCTCTTCTCGGAGAGCCGCTTAATGAAGTCACGAAGAGACTCGCTCTTCCTCTGGTGGCACTGATATAAATCATACTCGGAAGATGGCCTCTCGTAGGTTCCTTGGAAATTTGCGACAAAACGTTCACGGAGTTCTCCCCAGGAGCCAATAGACCACCTAGGAAGCCCTGTCAGCCATGTCCTCACCGAGTCAGCCAAGGCGACTAGGAGGTAGTTGGCCATGGCCTTGTGATCGCCTCCGGCCGTACGGATTGCCAAGGTGTAGACTGTGATCTAGGACTCTGGGTTGGTCTTCCTATCGTACTTCTCTATTCTAGTCGGCTTGAAGCCAGATGGCCAGTTGATTTGCTATAGCTCGTGGGTGAACACCAGTACTCTTTCATCTAGGTGAGGGCTCCGACTCTGACTACGGCGATGAAATTGCTCGTGAGTGAGGCCGATGCGCTCACTCATCTTCCAGTCGGCAGCACTCGTCCTCCTCATGTTCTCGGCGTTGAGTGTTGATGTCATGGCAGAGATCCCGCCATAGTCGTCCTTGGGCATCCTAGTTGTCATGGCGGTCGTCATGTTCGTGCTGCCATCAATCGTTGTTCTGATTGCCGAGTGATGTATGATAAGACTCCGAGTGATGCTGACTAAAGCCAGCTGCATGGCGCCGTGCTGAGACAGATGAGACCATTGTGCCTGAAGCCGTCTTGTTTGACGGTATGAGAGTATCTCTAGATTGTTGTTGCTACTGGTATGCCACAGCGGTTATCATTACCTTGATCCTTGCAATAGTCGGAGTGGCCTAGTGGTCAGGCCTGAACTGCAAGGTGTCCAGTAGGGTGGAAGTGGCTATGACGTTCTGCTATGGGGTCATGAAGACGTCGTGGTCGCCAACTCGGGTTTGGAGGATCTCTTGTTGAGCAGTCCGCCCAGCCTTGTGTAGGTTGTCCTTTCAAGCATCGCGCTCGGCTTGTAGGAGTCGTGCGTCTTCCTCCTGTTGCTCGCGCAGTCGACGAGCCTCCTCCTCTTGCTAGTCGTGTAGTCGGCGTGCATCTTGAGTGGGAGTTGAGCCCTTGAACGCCATGAAGACTTTGCATGGTGGAGAAACGCTTACCGAGCTACTGTCCGACTGTGAGTTAGAGTCAGAGTAGTTTAGGGGAGTGATTACAACTCAAACTTCCATGGATCCAATCTCGAGCGGCTCCGGGCCGTATCCAAGTCAAACTCCATGGGATTGGATCTGCCGCATCGGAGTGAGAATGAAATTATTTGTGGTATTGCTGAGTCCAAATGGGAGATTGACGATCTCTTCCTCCCTTAGCCCAACCTCGGCTGGTCGAGGCCGAGTCTGAGTTAAACACTAAAAGAAAGAGTTGTCCCTATACTCACGCATCTTGGGGATTGCCGCAGCATGTCACCGAAGATAGTTGCAGCATTGAGTAGGCCGATTGGCACGAAGTCAGCTTGGTCTCTGGCCAACCGGATTGAATCCAAGTCGGTCAGAGTGAGGTCACTGAATTTGTCGGCGATGAAGTCAAGACTCCCGAAGCTGATTGTCTCCCCGGGGAAGAACTTGACACCGTTGACCCCGGTGGTCGGATCCATCAGGCTCGTAGAAGATGATCTCACTGAAGCCCCTACCTGGCGCGCCAACTATCGATGCTTTATATCGGAAATGATTATATGGGCCTACTCATGAGACCTAAACTTGATGGATTGCAACGGAACACAAAACAATTTATATTGGTTCAGGCCCTCAAGATGAGGTAATACCCTACTGCAGCTGTTGTGTATTGCCTTTGAGGTTTTTCTGATGAGATTGTGGTGTTTTCTCTGGTGAGAGTGTTCTTTTCTCTGGTGAGATCATTCTACCCCAAGGGGCTCCTTACCTCCCCTTATATATTGAGGAGGTAAGGTTACATGATAGGAATCCCAGTCGGACTTGACCAAGGGATTTCCTTCTAGGAATACAACATACCCGACTAGGACTATATCCCTTTCCTTATCATACAAGGTAATATGCACCAAGTCCTGTTGTATCCCTAATTACAGCATTAGGCCCATCCTCTATCCGAGTGGCCACAAAGCTTCCCATGAGGTAGCCGGGGCCCATGGCCTCCACAGGCACCGTTTGAAGCTCTGTACGGTCAAAGTGTAGGATCCTACTCTTATGGGACCAAATAGGGAAACGACAAATTTTTGGGACAGACATTATATGTGAGGTGGAAGAAAAGTGAGGGTTATTCAACAGAATCTTAAGGTAGCATAGTCCTGACAGAAGAGCTATGCTGACACCCGACGAAGAGACTTGACTTTTGAGGAAGGAGACTTCGTGTCTCTGAGGGTTACGCCACTCCAAGACGTAAGAATGTTCCATACCAAAGGGAAGTTGGCACCTAGATATGTGGGCCCGTATAATGTCCTGGGCAGAAGAGGTGAAGTGGCTTATCAGCTTGAGTTGCCAGCATTGTTGGGGGGATGTTCATGATGTGTTCCATGTCTCGTAACTCAAGAAATGTCTCCGCGTACCAACAGAACAAGCGGACCCTGCTCAGATTGAGATACAAGAGGACCTCACTTATGTGGAGAAGCCTATCAAGATTTTGGATACTTCTAAGAGGCACACCCGCAGTTGAGTCATCCACTTCTGTAAGGTGCAATGGAGCAATCATTACGAAGAAGAAGCAACTTGGGAGCGCAAAGATGAGTTGAAGTCTGCTGTGGGAGCCATGGGCCCCGGGTACCTCACTACAAGCACATGGGCCACTCGGATAGAGGATGGGCCAGATCATGTAATTAGAGATAAGATAGCACCCGGCAGGCTGTGCCTTGTACAATAAGGAAACATAGCCTTAGTCGGATAGGATTCTATCTCTAATAAGGAAATCCCTTGGTCGTATCCGACTGGGATCCTTACCATGTACCCCTGTCCCCTAGTATATAAAGGGAGGCAGGGCGCCCTAGGAGGGCAACCAGAGATCATTGATCACAAATCCACCTCAGAGGAATAACACCTCAACTGGACGTAGGGTATTACCTCACATTGAGGGCCTGAACCAGTATAATTCCCTCGTGTTCCTCTGCAATCCACCGAATTCCAGTTCGCCGAGTACCCCCATAGTATTATTGCCGGTGCAAAGCATCGACAGTTGGCGCGCCAGGTAGGGGACCGGCGAGTTCTTCATCAACAGATTCGATGGATCCCATCAACGGAGTCAGGAGCGACAAGTTTCTCCAACGGAGACACCATCACCTTCGGGAGCCTTGATTTCGTCGCCGATCAAACTCGGCAACCTTTCTTTGGCTGAGGCAGATCCGATCTTGCCAGCCGAGGAGCCAGCCGGCGTTGCGCCAGTCGGCCCAGGGACGTCACCATCTCCTTCGACGATCTACTACGACAGTCCTCACATCACCGGACATCGGGACAACTCTCTCCTTCGGCGTCCGACTCGCGCTAGGCCTTGAGCCGGCGCGGGTTAGGCCAAGAGGGGGAGAGATCGTCAATCTCCCGTACGGATTCGGCGACGCTGTGCATCTACAACCCGCGCAGCCGACCCGACCTCCAGCGATTCAGTTTGGACACGGTCATGAACCGTTTCAGATTGGATCTAGGGAGGTCGGAGTCGTCCTAACTCCAATAAACTACTCGGAGTCCGACACTAAGTCGGATGGTGGTTCGAGCATCAACTCGGACTCCACCTTGGCAAGCTTCTCCTCCCCGCGAGATCTTCACGGCTTCAACGCCACTTCCGAGGTGCGCCGACTGCAAGAGGAGCAGCATGAGGAGGCGCGCCGAATACAACAACAAGAGGAGGCAACCGACAAGCTCGCAATGACGGGCTTCGACAAGCTGGGCGAGCCGCCCAGCAGCAGATCCTCCGAACCAAAGTCGGCGACCACGATGTCTTCGTCACGCCACAACAGAACGTCGTGGCCGCCGCAACTCTGCTGGACACGCTCCAGTTTGGGCCGGACCATCAGGCCACACCAACCATCGCCAAGATCAAGGCGATGATTACTGCCGCCGCCTGCCAGTAGCAAGAACAGTCAGGCAACACTCACACACCGACCCGTCGGACGGGCTCTCCAGCGGCGGAGTCATCTGCATCCGCACGACGACGGGCAGCCGGCTCCACCCGGCAGCATGAAGAATCCCGCCAAACAACACTCGGCAATACCAACTACGACAACCGGCGGCGTCACCAATACGACCGCCGACCCAATCAAGACCTCCGATTGCGGTTACAACGCGATCTCCGCCACACCCTAAGGGCCCGGCGCGAAGAACGCGAAGAAGACGAACGCCGCCGGCTGGAGGATGAACACGAGCGCTTCGGTCTCCATTATGAGCGGCTACACCGCCAAAACCGAAGCCCGAGTCCTCACGATAATGAAGGCATTCCAGCCTTTACTCGGGAGTTACAGGACGTCCGATGGCCAGTCGGCTTTAAGCCTACCGGAATTGAAAAGTACGACGGCAAGACCAACTGTTGACGCCGAAAATCGCCGGGTCTTGGTTCGGCGTCTGGGTGACACGCGAAGGCCTGGGAGATCTGCTTAGCTCCAGTGCAGGTCCTAAAATATTTGAGGTTCGCGGGCGTGCCAGTCAATTTGACCCAGCAATTGACAAGGAGATGAAGAAATTAGATTACTGATCCAATCGGCCAACAAGCCGATACGGATTCCTTCCAGCCGATGCCGCTATGCTCGTGCCCGGGCCTCTGCCTGTACTCGCACCCGGGTCTCGTGCTCGCGTCCGGGTCCTTGTTGGTCCTCGTGCTCGGGTCAGCAGCAACTGCGCAATCGGCTATCGGCCGATACGGGCTGATATAGACTCCTCGTAGCCGATAACCGATGGCACCTGTGTATCGGCTAGGAAACCGATAGTGCTATGAGCAAATAGACAAGATGTCAGTATAACATGTGCATCGGCTAGGAGCCGATTATCAATAGATAAGCAAAATAGTAAGCCAGCCGACTGCCGAGGAAACACATATGCATCGGCTAGAAAACCGATGATAATATAGATAACCAAAACAGTATGGATAATACAGTCAGCTTTATAAAAAGATAACCTATCGGCTAAGCACTCCGATAGAACGTCGCATATACACCGATCAGCCCGACAAGGATAAATCTATTATTATCGATCTAGTAGTTCAAACCTAACTGATGCAGCACAGATCGATAATAGTAAAAGGAACCTCAACGAGCCGATAGACCTAATGCAACTGTGATGAAAATAACTTACCGGCTATACATTCCGATAAGACGCTTGCGCAAAAACCATCAGCCTAGCAGGAACGATTTATCGCTGGCAGTTCAGTAGGTCGGACCCAACCGATGCAGCACGAACTGATGATAAATCGCCCCCAGTAAACTGATAAGATCTACGCACGGCGTGATGTGGTATACCTGATCGGCCTAAGAGGTCGGACCGAACCGATGCAGCCGTAGACAGGGCAGATACACCTGGGTAAGGGGTGACGAGTCTTACCCTCTCGCAGGGAGTTCGGACCTAACCGATGCAGCCCCGCTCGAGAAGCAAGAACCCGTCGAAAGGTTGGCGATGCGCCGAAGTTTAATTGATCGATTGATAGTTTTACAAGGTACCCGGGCATACGTATATATACCCCGAGTTATTACAGTCCTTATAGGACACGGAACAGGATTTTTCCCTAACTAGAAAAGGAAACTAACAGCCCCGATTCAGATACGAGATCAGGTTTCCTAAAAATTATCAAAACTACCTAATTAATAGATAAGGTAATTAACTGCCATAACGTGGTCTTCACGATTCCTTCCCAAGCTCGAACTCTTCTGGATTAGTTTCCAACGGCTGATATCGCTTCTTTCCTTAACGAACATGGTAACGAACCGTAAACCAAATTTTGGCGTTAACACATGCCCCCCAATTTCGGAGTTTGTTATCAAACTTCGAAATTCTTCTTCCGTTTGGGCCTCAATATTCCTTCCTGGCCTCTTGAAGTCGGCTCTCGTGATCGATACCTTTTGTACTAGGTTGGCTAGGCTCTCGAAGTCTTCTGATGAAAATCTTTCCTTGATCGGAGCCACCAAACCTGGAATGCTAACTCGGCCAGCTGTGCATCATCCAGACTTAAACTATAACATCGGCTTTCTAACATCACGAAACCGCTGGATATACTCCGTGACTGATTCCTCGGCTTCTGTATTACCGTGTTAAATCTATCAACTCATCTCCTGACTCCCATAAGAAATACTTGTGGAATTGCTTTCCAGATCGGCCCAACTTGAACTGAGTTAGGTGGCAATGAAGAAAACCATGTAAAGCCGATCCGGATAATGATACGGGAAGAGTCTAACTCTCAAAGCTTCCTACAGCGATGCGTCTCCACATTGAGCCAAGAACCGGCTGACATGTTCACTGTAGATACATCATCTTGCCCTGAGAATTTGGAGAAGTCTGGTACTCTGTATCGGCGCGGCAACGGAGCTCTATCAAACAATCTGGATATGGAGGCCGATACATAAACATTTCCTCCTTCGGTCTTAGACCGAATTTGCTCTCTTATCACCTCTATGACTCTTGCTGATAAATCTTCTTTTGGATCTTCACCGTAATACGCAGAGGTGGAGTTGATAGCCGATTCTGATTCTGATATTCCCTCGGGTAATTGTACTCAGGAACAGCTTCTGGATAACTCTGTTGATGCCCCCATAGTACGCAGTTTGATATCCTTGAGGAATCCCATCTTGTTGCCCCCCGGTATTTGAATCGGCTCCACTGCCTTCTTGATCAAGCTCTGTAATGTGTTTATCAATATCCCAGATTGATCGGTCAACGCATAATGAACTGCTTCATTAAACATGTCTTTGGATCGGCTTTTCTGTGAACTTGTAGGCGATATATGGCTCGATTCGTCAATAAGAACAGGCTTTGGAACTGTAATTTTTGAATCGGCCTTGATCTGTCATACCGAAGGATTGTAGACAAGCTTCTGAACTCCACGATGTTCTGCTCCACTTGTTGTCTTTGTTCTTTGGTCAAATCTTCCATTGTGACTGGAATCATATTGTCTGTGCTGACCTCTTTTCCAGCCATGTTGAAGTTCTGTGTCCCACCGGGCGTGCCAAAAGCGTGTTGACGCCGAAAATCGCCGGGTCTTGGTTCGGCGTCTGGGTGACACGCGAAGGCCTGGGAGATCTGCTTAGCTCCAGTGCAGGTCCTAAAATATTTGAGGTTCGCGGGCGTGCCAGTCATTTGACCCAGCAATTGACAAGGAGATGAAGAAATTAGATTACTGATCCAATCGGCCAACAAGCCGATACGGATTCCTTCCAGCGCGATGCCGCTATGCTCGTGCCCGGGCCTCTGCCTGTACTCGCACCCGGGTCTCGTGCTCGCGTCCGGGTCCTTGTTGGTCCTCGTGCTCGGGTCAGCAGCAACTGCGCAATCGGCTATCGGCCGATACGGGCTGAATATAGACTCCTCGTAGCCGATAACCGATGGCACCTGTGTATCGGCTAGGAAACCGATAGTGCTATGAGCAAATAGACAAGATGTCAGTATAACATGTGCATCGGCTAGGAGCCGATTATCAATAGATAAGCAAAATAGTAAAGCCAGCCGACTGCCGAGGAAACACATATGCATCGGCTAGAAAACCGATGATAATATAGATAACCAAAACAGTATGGATAATACAGTCAGCTTTATAAAAAGATAACCTATCGGCTAAGCACTCCGAATAGAACGTCGCATATACACCGATCAGCCCGACAAGGATAAATCTAATTATTACCGATCTAGTAGTTCAAACCTAACTGATGGCAGCACAGATCGATAATAGTAAAAGGAACCTTCAAACGAGCCGATAGACCTAATGCAACTGTGATGAAAATAAACTTACCGGCTATAGCATTTCCGATAAGACGCTTGCGCAAAAACCATCAGCCTAGCAGGAACGATTTATCGCTGGCAGTTCAGTAGGTCGGACCCAACCGATGCAGCACGAACTGATGATAAATCGCCCCCAGTAAACTGATAAGATCTACGCACGCGTGATGTGGTATACCTGATCGGCCTAAGAGGTCGGACCGAACCGATGCAGCCGTAGACAGGGCAGATACACCTGGGTAAGGGGTGACGAGTCTTACCCTCTCGCAGGAGTTCGGACCTAACCGATGCAGCCCCGCTCGAGAAGCAAGAACCCGTCGAAAGGTTGGCGATGCGCCGAAGTTTAATTGATCGATTGATAGTTTACAAGGTACCCGGGCATACGTATATATACCCCGAGTTATTACAGTCCTTATAGGACACGGAACAGGATTTTCCTAACTAGAAAAGGAAAACTAACAAGCCCCGATCAGATACGAGATCAGGTTTCCTAAAAATTATCAAAACTACCTAATTAATAGATAAGGTAATTAACTGCCATAACGTGGTCTTCACGATTCCTTCCCAAGCTCGAACTCTTCTGGATTAGTTTCCAACGGCTGATATCGCTTCTTTCCTTAACCGAACATGGTAACGAACCGTACCAAATTTTGGCGTTAACACCAACCCAGAGTCCTGGCTCACCGTTTACGTCCTAGCAGTTCAAGCTGCTGGGGGCGACAGCAGAGCCATGGCTAACTACCTCCCAGTCGCGTTATCCGACTCGGCAAGGACATGGCTGACAGGCCTCCCAAGGCAGTCGATCGGTTCCTGGGGACAACTCAGGGAGCGGTTCATCGCTAACTTCCAGGGGACCTACGAGAGACCGGCTTCCGAGCACGACCTCTACCAACTGCATCAAAAAAAGAACGAGTCTCTACGGGAATTCATCAAAAGGTTTTCCGAGAAGCGCAATCAAATCCCAAGCATCAAAGACGAGGTCGTCATCGCCGCCTTCCGCAAGGGAGTAAAAGACGCCCCGCTCATCGCGAAGTTCACTCGGAAGCCACCATCCACCGTCCGGGCTCTCTTCGACATGGCCAACAAATACGCCGACTCAGCTAAAGCCGTCGCAGAGGCCTTCGACGAGAAGAAGGAGCCCCGACAAAAAGACAACAGGGCAAAAGCCGACAACGAGCCGCCTCAGAACAAGCCTGGCAGCCGCAAGCGGAAGTCAGACAACGAGGTGGCCAACATGGAGCGCAGTCGGTCGCGGCCCCAGCAGAACAACGACTACCAGAAAGTCATGAGCGGGCCTTGCCCCTTCACCCCAAGGGCCGGCACGCGGCCAAGACTGCCATATGCTCAAGAAGTTTGCCTCCGAGCAGGCTTCATCATCTGGCGCCGACAAGGACAAGGACAAGCCAGACTCGGGTCCGGCTGATGACTTCCAGGAACCCAAGCCGAACTCAAACCACATCTTCGGGGGGGCCACTCGCTGTACGAATCCAGCGCAAGCAGAAGCTATCAGCGCGGGATATTAACGCGGTCTCCACAACGGATACCCCCCAATACCTGCGCTGGTCAGAGATGGCTATCACCTTCAACCGCGCGGATCACCCAGATCGGGTTTCCCACCCGGGACGATACCCACTCGTCCTAGACCTGGTCGTCAAAAATATTAGGCTGAAGAAAACCCTCATCGACGGAGCCAGTGCGCTCAACATCCTGTTCGCCAAGACTTTGGACGAGATGAGAATTCCTCGTTCAGAACTACGGCCGAGCACCGCGCCCTTCCATGGGATAATCCCCGGCCTGTCATCAACCCCACTCGGGCAGATAACCTTGCCGGTCACCTTCGGCACGCGGGACAACTTCCGCACAGAAAACATCTCCTTCGAGGTCGCCGACTTCGAGACCGCGTATCACGCGATACTCGGACGACCGGCCCTCGCCAAATTCATGGCGATACCGCACTACACATACATGGTGCTGAAGATGCCCGGGCCAGCAGGAGTCCTCTCCCTCCGCAGCGACGCTAAGCAAGCCTTCACCTGCGACAAGGAGAGCTGCGAGCTGGCTCAAACACAAGAAGCGGCAGTCGGGCGCGACAGCATCCGGCAAGCCGCTACATCTGAAGTCGATCAAGATCCAGTCCCGGCGAAAAAAGCAGCGAAGTCGGGAATTTCAGCGGACTCTGACACGAAGAAGATCCCCCTGGACCCTTCCGACCCCTCCAAGACTGCTTTAGTCGGGACCGGACTCGACCCCAAATAGGAAGACGCGCTCGTCACCTTCCTCCAAGCCAACAAAGATATCTTCGCGTGGAAACCGTCCGACATGCCGGGCATACCAAGGGAGGTGATCGAGCATGCCCTACACGTAAAGCCAGACGCCAAGCCGGTCGAACAACGGCTGCGGCGCTTCGCTCAAGACCGCAAGGATGCTATCCGGGAGGAAATCACCAAGCTCCTCGCAGCCGGCTTCATCAAGGAAGTCCTAACCCGGACTGGCTGGCCAACCAGTCCTGGTCCGGAAGAAAAACGGTAAATGGCGCATGTGCGTCGACTACACCGACCTCAACAAAGCGTGCCCCAAGGACCCATTTGGTCTTCCCAGGATAGATCAGGTGGTTTGACTCCACGGCGGGGTGCGACCTACTCAGTTTTTCTCGACTGTTATTCAGATATCATCAAATTAGCTTTGAGGGAACAAGACTGTTTCAAAACATCTTTCATCACGCCGTTTGGAGCGTATTTGCTATATCACAATGCCGTTCGGTCGGAAAAACGCAGGCGCAACCTACCAAAGGGCTATTCAGCGGTGTCTGCACACTCAGATCGGGCGCAACGTGGAAGCCTACGTCGACGATGTGGTGATCAGTCTAAATCCAGCAAGACCTCATTGCCGACTTGGAAAGAAACCTTCCAAAACCTTCGAAGATTCAAGATGAAGTTGAACCCCGGACAAGTGCACCTTCGGGGTGCCATCTGGGAAGTTACTCGGCTTCATCATCTCGCACCGCGGCATCGAGGCTAACCCGGAGAAAGTCAACGCATCAAGAACATGGCGCCCCCGACCAACCTCAAAGACATCCAGAAGCTGAGGCTGCATGGCGGCACTCAGTCGGTTATCTCCCGACTGGGCGAACGGGGCATGCCCTTCTTCAAGCTCCTCAAAAAGGCGGACACCTTCCAGTGGGACCCCGAAAGCCAGCAAGCCTTCGAAGACTTCAAAAAAATTCCTCACATCACCCCCCCGTGCTAGCGTCACCCCCTGCCCCAGGAACCACTAATGCTTTATCTGGCAGCAACAACACAGGTAGTCACCACGGTGCTGGTAGTGGAGCGATCCGAACAGGGTCATCTTCAAAAAAATACAACGGCAATCTACTTTGTCAGCGAGGTCCTTGCCGACTCGCGGCTGGCAAAACAAGATACCCGCAGGTCCAGAAGCTGCTATACGGCCTACTCATCAAGTCCGAAAGCTGGTGCACTACTTTCAAGCACATAAGTCACGGTGGTTACAGCGTTTCCACTCGGGATGTCCTTCATAATCGCGAGGCCACCGGCCGGATCGTAAATGGGCACTCGATTTTGATGGCGTTTGACATCACCTTTCAGCACGAACAGCTATCAAATCTCAAGCTCTAGCCGACTTCGTGGCGAGTGACAGAAGTTCAACTCCCAACACCAACAACAAAGCTAGAGTACTGGACAAGTGTACTTCGACGGTTTTCCCTACGGATCGGCGGTGCCGGGGCTGGAGTCATACTGACGTCCCCCACTGGCGAAAAGTGAAGTACGTACTACAAATCACTTCCGGCTTCCCACAACGTCGCGAGTAGGAGGCTCTTGTTCACGGGCTCCGCATCGCCATATCACTCGCGCATACGTCGACTGGTTGTGCGGCGGAGACTCCCAACTCCGCGGTCAACCAAGTCATGAAAGACTGGACCTGTCTCGACGACACAATGGCCGGCATACTGTCAGGAGGTCCGCAAGTGGGAAACAAGTTCGATGGGCTGGAAATCACACACTTCCTGCGTCAATACAACGACGCGGGCCGATGAGCTGCAAACATGGGATCCAAGCGAGGAAGCGGTTCCGACTGGAATCTTTGTCGAGCAACTTATGGAGCCATCAGTCAAGAAGAAACCGGCACAAGAGCAGTCGGGAGGCGAGCCTACCCGACCACGACGAAGTGCTGCACATATGTCAAGACTGGAGGGGTCCTGTTCTCAAATTCCTCCTGGACGATGAACTCCCAGAAGATCGCAATCAAGCGAGCAAAATCAAGCGCCGAAGCAAAAGCTTCCTGCTAGTCGGAGAAGACCTGTACGAAGGAGCGCATCCGGTGTCCTCATGCGTGCGTCACCACCGAGGAAGGCAAGCAGATCCTGCATTCAATCCACTCGGCATATGTGGCAACCACGCTGCATCAGGACGTTAGTCGGAAAAGCTTACCGGCAGGGATTCTTCTGGCCACCGCAGTCACAGACGCAAAGATATCGTTCGCAAGTGCGAGGTTGCCAGGTTCTTCGCAAGACAGACAAATTTCCCGCCAGGAACTCCAGACTATCCTATCTCTTGGCCATTCGCAGTATGGGGGCTCGACATGGTGGGCATTCAAGAAAGCGCCAGGAGGGTTCACACATTTATTCGTGGCAGTGGATAAATCACCAAGTGGATTGAGGCTAAACCTGTCGAACAATCACAGCGGCACGAGCAAAGGACTTCATTTGAGTATACTATACCGGTTCGGCGCTGGCGTCGCTAACCGATCATAACCGACAACGGCACTCAGTTCGTGGCAGGCCTATTCCAAGATTTTCTGCGACGACTTCGGCATCAAGATCTGCTATGGCGTTGTGGCACACCCACGGAGCAACGGGCAGGTTGAGCGAACAACGGCATGGTCTTACAAGGCATCAAGGCCAGGATATACGACGACTACAACCAGATGCGGGTCGGTGGTACAAGAACTACCATCCGTTCTCGGTCTCTCAGAACCACGGGTTAGTCGGGCAACAGGCAATCCCCTTTCTTCCTGGTCTACGGTACTGAGGCATGCTACCGACCGAGATACAGTTCGGCTCTCCGCGAGTCCGGGCCTACTCCGAAGACGATTCCAACAGCACCCGACTGATGAATTAGAATCAGCTGGAAGAAGCAAGAGACGCCGCAACAATCAGTCGGCAGGTATCTTCAAGGCCTGCGTCGCTACCACAAATCGCAATGAGTCCGTGCCGCGCCTTTTTGGTCGGGGATCTCGTTCTAAGAAGATACAATCCACCCAAGGACAGGCATAAACTATCCCCATCATCTGGGAAGGGCCGTTCCATTATAGCCGAGGTCACGCGGCCAGGCCCTACCAAACTGAAGACCAAAGACGGCGTCCTCATCACCAACTATGGAATATAGAACAGCTACGTCCTTTCTATACCTGAGTCTTACTTTTTCATGTGTACAGTTTTTCCTGACTCACTACGCCGCTTGTTCCAATCGAGTAGTGAGCATCGGGGGCTGCATGTATATATGTGTTCTGTCAATAACATACAAGCTTATCTCACCTCGGTTATGAAGCCTTGCCACGACTGATGCGTTCGCCCGAGTATAGCATCTTATCTGAACGATTTTATCAAGTTCTATCGAACTAACTCGGTGCATGGCTACATGGTCGGGTAAAGCTAATGACAACCGAATAATAAGTTTGGCGGCACGACACATATATTCACACATGATCGTATATGAAAGCATATGTATACACGACTACAAAAAATATTGCCTTTACAGACCCCAGGTCTCAGGTAATCGCTTCAGCAGTCGGCTTCGCTTGTGAGATCAGCTCCAGCGCTTCCTCGGGGGCGTCTCCTTGGAAAATCCCTCCCCGATGGCCTTCAATGTCCGCCTCGGGTAGATGGACTTGTCATTGCTAGGGTATAGGCCACGCCGCGGGCAACCCGCTCGTCTGAGTACCTTTTCAGGGCACTGGCGCGTCCTCGAGACGCCCCATTATTTGAGGAATTCTGCTACAGCTGGTCCCACTGAGGGGGATCCACAAGGTCAAGGAGCCCCTTCACGGACCCGACGAGGGCCTCCCGTGACTCCCTGATTGACTTTATCTCCTCCGTTGTAGAACCGGTACTGGCCTGGACGTTGGTCTCATGCCTGCCCAGATCGGCCGGCAAGTAAAGCTTGTCAGGTCCGGCCACACACAGGGTGACTAATGTATTGGCTGAGATCACAGTCGGGTGAGGACTTACTTTCGTAGTCGGCCTCCCACCCGCGGCACGGTCTTCTCTCAGTTCCCTTCTCCTTACCAAGCTCGACGACGGCCTTCTCCAACTCGGACTTCTCCCGCTCAAGCTCGGTTTGGCTTTTTGTCAGGTCGGCCTTGACTCTTTCAAGCTCGGCTTGGCTTCTGATTTTGGCCTCCTTCAGCTGCGACTCCCTCTCCGCTTCGAGATCTGCACCACAGATTAGCCAAGAGCTCAATCGCGCAGTCATGACACCACCAAGCAGTCGGATCGACGTAGCTTGATTTCACCAACGGTCCAGTCGGGGAGATATGCTCGAGGATTTACCTCTGATCTTCTCGGCTAGGGCCATGTCTCAGCCCTGAGCTGAATCAGCGCGCGCTCTTCAGCCAGGCCTCCCTCCTCGTGTTGACGCGCCTCCATCTCGGCCTTCAATCCCGGAGCTGTTGTAATTCCGCGAGGTGGGAGCCATCTCGACCAGGATCTCTGTCATCGGCTCGTTTGCGGTCGACGAGCTTCTGTCAGGACAAGGAACAAACCGACGACAGAGTCAAACATCAAGACAAGAAGATTGCTGGAGCTTCACTACAAGAATCATACCGTGACCCCTTGGGACCCGTTGATGGCGGCACGAAGCAGGGCTCTCGCGCTCTCTCCTTGCGACGACTTCATTCGAGTCTGAGCTTTTCATAGTGCCGTCGCGAGGGTCACGAGAAGGTCCGGGGCATCACACGTCAGGGAGCTTCGATCCGGGCAAATGTGGGTCTCCGGTGGCGGCGGCAACGGCGACGACGGCGATGACGATAACCATGATGGCGACGGGGTACTAGCTCGCGTCGCCTTCACCTACAACACTGGGGACCGGCGGGGGATCGCCCCCCGCTTCCGCGACGCATGGTGCTCGGGGGCTGGGGCCTCAGTTTCAACACCACCTCTGCGGTGAGTGGAGGTAGGTGGCCTGTAGTCGGAAGCCACCTCGGTTCAGCGACCGGGCTGGCCGCCGGCTCAGCAGGTGTGTTCGCTGCTGCTGACTCGGCTGGGACGGTCTCATCAAGCAGGGCAGATGGGTTGACCTTTTTAAGGTCGATATCGGCCCGCTTCCTGCACAACGAAGCAAGACATCAGGACTGTATTTTAACATACAACGACTACGGAATGCTCGGAGTAGCGCACCTCTTGGAAAACTTCAGCTTCCTGCTAGCGTGCCCGCTCCCCGGCGAAGCGCTAGCATCGGCACTCGCCCCGGACGGTGTCGCCGACGGCAGAGGCATATCGGCCTGAGTCGGCCTCGACTCTGGTACGGTTGGTTCGGGTTCCTTCGCCCCAATCGGCCTCTGCTCTGGTTGGCCCCTTGGCGGCGCTGTTGCTGAGTACGACACCGTCGAGCCCAAGCCAGCTGCTCTCAGCCTGGGACTCGACCGCGTGGGCGTTGTGGCAGCGGTGTCCTTTATCTTCAAGCTACCGCTCGCGGCACGCGCTGTCATGGCCCCCTCGCCCCGATATAAAATTGGCTTCTTCCCCGCTCTCTTGGAGTCGGGTTGGGCATCAGAGGGACTCCTTGGCCTCTTCTTCGACGCGACCGCAGACAATGGACGAGAATCTTCATCAAATTCCTCATGCCACTACAATCAAGTCGACAAGATACCATCACGCAAGGTTGAACAATCATCGTTCCACAGGCGTTCACCACAGAAGAAAGTAGAAGGTTACCTTGGTCCGCGGCCGGATGAAGCTATAGGCAGCAACTCGGCGGTTATCATCTTCGGTGGCAACGACCCCTTCGGAGAAGTAGCCGAACAAGGTATCAGTTACCGCTCCCTTGTCCGCTGTCTCGCTGTCACCCGGTCGGATCGGTTTACCTCTGAAGGCCCAGCCGAAAGCGCTTCTCAGCTTCAGCGGCTGGACGCGCCTCGTCAGGAAACGACGAGCCACCCAGGGCCCTGTCAAGCCGGCCCTCTTGAGGTCATCTATCTTCGTCAGCAATATGTGTGCCTGGCCCAGTTCTTCAAAGGTTGGCTCCGAAGACCAGCTTGGCAACACCGCCGGCGGCATACCAGTAAACGGGCACAAGGAAGGAGCTAGATCAGCACAGTAAAACCACTCCTTGTGCCAGCCCTTCAGAGAAGATTTCAAGGGCAAATCGATATATGTTTTCTTCCCATCACTCCTTAGTTGAAGACCAGCCCCCCCAATCACACTGATATTACTCTTGGAAGGCTGGGGCTTGACATGGAACAAGTGTCGGAAGAGGATAAAATGGGGCTCAACACCCAGAAAGCACTCACAAAGAGTAACGAATATGGAGATCTGAAGGATCGAGTTGGGATTTAAATGCACCAACTCCAGCCCGTAGAAATCAAGGATGCGGCGGAAGAAATCAGACGACGGAAGACACAAGCCCGATCAAAGAAAGAGGCGAAAACTACCGTTTCACCAGGCCGGGTTGGGATTCGACTCATCCCTCGCCGACCGCCAACGGATCACTTCTTGGCTGGGCAACTTTCAGCTCGCTCTCCAACCGTCTCAGCTTCACCGAGCCGCAATCCGAGATCGGCCAGAACTCCCTGGCGCACCCGCAGGATTCGTCGCTTTCGGCATGACTGGAGGTGGTGAGATTTGGGGAAAGCAAATCGGGGGCTTGGAATAAACGAGGAGGATTGAAATCGCCCGAGTCCGGGTGGGGAACGGCTGCTGCTAACCCTAGCCGGGCGGGAGGCGAAAAGCTAGGCGCGAAGGTGGAAGATGAAGAGATTGGTTGCTTTGGGGAAGACGATGGGAATCTTTTTCTCTCCCCATCCTTTTATAGCTGTACCGACTAGATGGGCCCAGGCCTGCACAGTTGGTATTGGGCCGACAAGACATGAGTTCCTACAGTAGCATGCTCCTTGTGGGCCGCCCGCAGGCTGAGTTGAAATTATAGCGCTGATGCTACTAACAGGAGCCGATGAGGTAAACAGATATGCTTCATGAGAGCCTTATTGCTAAACAAATATGTTTGGGTATCTGTCTTATCCACCAGGTCTCGAGGATATATCCTTACAAGGATCACAAGCTGGTCTTCATTAAAATTGGGGATGCAGGTATCTCTCTCGAGTACACCTAACCACGCAATGGATTTATTTTTCATAAAGTGGTACTCGGCCGACATGCGTGGCCACCAGTTGCCATGAGCAACGTTATTCCAGCCGACATGACGCTGAAGAGTCTAACTTTCGAGTAGTGTACTACTCGGGAGAGGCTATAAATCTTCATTCCCGCTGACATGACGCGGATGAGTCTAACTTCTGGGTGGGACGCCACTCGGGAAAGACTATAAACACACATTCCGACTGACATGAAGTCGAAGAGTCCTATATACGAGTAGCCTCCTACTCGGCAAGACTATAAATTATATTCCGGTTGACATGATACCGAAGAGTCTCATATACCAGTAGTAATCTACTCGGGAAAGACTTCCAGGTTAAAGATCTTTGACTTTATGTTTAATTGTCTTCACAATTAAGCACAAAGTCGGGGGCTACACCTAATAGGTGCGCCTATTCGGCGCACACTATTCATATATTTACATGAAGCCCTTCATAGCCTCGCTGCCAGCTGACATGAAGCAGGACTCGGGAAGACTTACTCGGACAAAGAGTACTCGGTGGAGCATCGCACTCGGTAACTTCACCGTGGAGGAAGAGCACTCGGCATCAGCTGTGACTCAACTATGAAGGTCTCAGGGGCTACTGTGGGAGCCATGGGCCCCGGGTACCTCACTACAAGCACATGGGCCACTCGGATAGAGGATGGGCCAGATCATGTAATTAGAGATAAGATAGCACCCGGCAGGCTGTGCCTTGTACAATAAGGAAACATAGCCTTAGTCGGATAGGATTCTATCTCTAATAAGGAAATCCCTTGGTCGTATCCGACTGGGATCCTTACCATGTACCCCTGTCCCCTAGTATATAAAGGGAGGCAGGGCGCCCTAGGAGGGCAACCCGAGATCATTGATCACAAATCCACCTCAGAGGAATAACACCTCAACTGGACGTAGGGTATTACCTCACATTGAGGGCCTGAACTAGTATAATTCCCTCGTGTTCCTCTGCAATCCACCGAATTCCAGTTCGCCGAGTACCCCCATAGTATTATTGCCGGTGCAAAGCATCGACATCTGCCAATCCCCACCTCTTCGCCGTTGCTTCCGAATCTCAGGGTTGAGATTCAATGTATGGGGGTAGGTTTGTTGCACCCCAAAATCACCCTAAGTCTAAAATGCCCTTTCAATGCATTTCTAGAAAATTTAAAAGTCAAAACAAGCCTACAACCATATTAAAAATCACCCAGATGAACTCAATTTGGCCTGTGCGAATTTTCGTTGGATTCCCCTTGCCTCCAAATGCTTAAATAAATTTTACTGGAATTTTTCAAAGCATCCTAACTAATTTTAATTTCACAAAACCCCTGTCATTGTTTTATAAATCCAAAAAATAAAAATATAAATCCTTTTTTCTTCTCTCCCTTGGGTTGGGCCGGCCCGGCCTGCCCTGGCTTCCTCGCCTCTCTCCTTGTGGAGGCCATGGGCCCGGTGTAACTCAAACAAGGCAATTACGGCCACTTGGACAGAGGGTGGGTCGGCCCTTACAATTGGAGATTGAGTAAGACTCGGCTTCATGTTACCTTGCAAGACAAGGAAAGGGATATAAGTCCTAGCCAGATACTCTATGTACTGAGAAGGAAAGCCCTTGGTCATATCCAACTAGGTTTCCTACCCTGCAACCCTCATCCCTCCAGTATATAAGGAGAGGTAGGGAGCCCCCTGGGGTAGATGATTCCACATACCGCGAAAGCAATACACCATAACTGGAAGTAGGGTTTTACCTTACATCAAAGGCCTTAACCAGTATAAATCTTGAGTGTTTTTTTGAATCCATCGAGTTTCGGTCCGACGAATCGCCCTGTGTTCAATACAGCCGATATAAAACATCGACTGTTGGCGTGCCAGGTAGGGGGTTCGTCGAGATCATCATCATCAAGCCTGATGGATCCAATCACCGAAGTCGATAGCATCAAGTTCAACCTCGGACAAGAGATCAGTTTTGAGAGCCTCGACTTCATCGCTGACAACTTCTGCAACCTCACCCTGATCGACTTGGATTCAACTTGATCGCCCAGGAACCAAGCTAACTTCGTGCCAGTCGGCCTACTCAACGCTGCAACCATCTTCGGCAAATTGCTGCAGCAATTTCCAAGACCTACGAGTCCAGGGATAACACTTTTTCCCAGTCTTCGACTTGGACTAGGCCTTGAGCCTGCCGAGATCAGGCTAGGATAGGAGGAGATCGTTAATCTCTTGTTTGGACTCGGTGACGCCGCGGATATCTTCAATCCAAGTCTAATGCGGCCAGAACCAATCCCCTGGAATTCGACTCGGATACGGCCCAGAGCCGCTCGAGATTGGGTCTAGGGAGGTTGGGATCACCCCCTAAATTACTTCAAGTCCAACTCACAGTCGGACAGCAGCTTAGGAAGCTTCTCTCCACCGCGGGAAGTGTTCATGGCATCGAAGGGGTCAACCCCTGGGCAGGACACACGCTGACTATATGACCAGCAAGAGGAGGAAGCTTGCCGACTGCCTAAGCAACAGGAGGACGACGCACGACGCCTGCAAGCTGAGCATGACGCCTGCAACGACAACTTGCGCAAGGCTAGGCAGACTGTTCAATAAGAAATCCTCCAAACCCGAGTGGGCGACCAGGACGTCTTCGTCACCCCGCAACAGAACATCGTGGCCGCTGCCACTCTGTTAGATACCTTGCAATTCGGGCCCGACCACTAGGCTACCCTGACTATTGGAAGGATAAAGGCAATGATCACCGCTGCGGTGTGTCAACAATGACAGCAGTCTAGAGACACACTCATTCCATCAAATAAAACAGCTTCAGATGCAGCAATTTTGTCTACCTCAGCACGACGCCGAGCGGCTGGCTCTAGTCAGCATCGCTTGGAGTCCCACCATATGTCACTCGGCAACCGAAACTACAACCGACGACATCACCATGATGAGCGTCGGGACAATCAGGATGCCCGAGGATGACTGCACCGCGAAATTTTCGCCACGACATAAATGCTCACCGCCATGAGCGTGAGGAAGATGAATGCCACTGACTCAAAGAGGAGCATGAGTGCTTCGGCCTCCACCATGAGCGGTTTTATCACTGCAGTCGGAGTTGGAGCCCTCACCCAGACGAAGGAGTTCTGGCATTCACCGACAAGCTAGAACAAGTTGACTAGCCAGCTGGCTTCAAGCCAACTAGCATAGAGAAGTACGACGGCAAGATCAACCCGGAGTCCTGGCTGACCGTGTATACCTTGGCAATCGATGCGGCTGGAGGTGACCACAAGGCCATGGCAAACTATCTACCAGTCCCCCTGGATGACTCGATGCAAACATGGTTGACAAGGCTTCCCTAGTGGTCTATTGGCTCCTGGGGGGAACTCCGTGAGTTCTTCGTGGCAAACTTCCAAGGAACCTATAAGAGGCTAGTGCCATCAAAGAAAAAAACAAATCTCTCCGTGACTTCATTAAGCGCTTTTCTGAGAAGAGGAACTCAATCCCCAAAATCAAGAAAGAGGTTGTCATCGCCGCCTTTCGCAAGGGAGTCAAACACGTGCTGTTCATCGCCAAGTTCACTCATAAGCCACCTGTGGGTGCCATGGGCCCCGGGTACCTCATGACAAGCATATGGGCCACTCGGATAGAGGATGGGCCTAGCCTTGTAATTAGAGATATAGCTAGATTCGGCAGACTTTGCCTTGTATAGAAAGGAATATACAGTCCTAGTCGGATGCGTTATATCTCTAAGAGGAAATCCCTTGACCGTAATCTGGTTGGGACTCCTATCTTGTAACCCTGTCCCCCAGTATATAAGGGGAGCAGGCGCCCCATGAGGGTAGGTGAGTTGGTTCACCAGAACACCACCGCAAATCCTCAAAGGAATAACACCACAACTAGACGTAGGGGTTACCTCACATCGAGGGCCTGAACCAGTATAAAATCTCTACGTGTTCCTTTGCAATCCATCAAGTTTCCATCCGCCGAGTAGCCCCATATTCATATTGCCGGTGTAAAACATCGACAGTTGGCGCGCCAGGTAGGGGCTTCAGCGCGATCTACATCTACAAGCTCGATGGATCCAGCAACTGGAGTCGACGGCGGCAAACTCTCCCTCGGAGATACAATTGCATTCGGAAGCCTCGACTTCGTCGCCGACCAGATCGGCAATCTCACCTTGGCCGATTCGGACTCGATCCGATCTACCAGGGAACCGGCCAACTCCGCGCCAGTCGGTCCACACGACGCTGCAGCAACCCTCATCGACTTGCTGCGGCAATCTTCATCTTGTTCGGGTCTCGGGACAACTCTTTCCTTCGGTGTTTGACTTGGACTCGGCCTTGAGCCGGCCAAGATCGAGCTAAGAAGGGAAGAGATCGTTAATCTCCCGTACAGACTTGGCAACGCCACGGATATCTTTAGACAACATCCGACGCGGCAAACCCGATCCTCTGGAGTTCGACTCGGATACGGCCCAGAGCCGCTCAAGATCGGATCTAGGGAGGTCGGAGTTATAATTACCCCCATCAACTATTCCGACTAGGACTCTTAGTGGGACTATGACTCTCAGTCAGATTCCAACTCTAAGTCGGACAGCAGTTCGGCAAGCTTCTCCACGCCACAAGAAATCTTCATGGCATCCAAAGGCTCTACTCCTACTCACGAATCACGCCGACTACGCGAGCAGCAAGAGGAGGAAGCATGCCGACTGCGAGAGCAACAAGAGGAAGAAGCAAGATGCCGGCATGACGATCTACGCAGGGCCGGGTGGACTGTACAGCAACAAATCCTCTAAACCCGAGTCAGCGACCACGACGTCTTCATTACTCCTCAACAGAACATCGTGACCGCTGCGACTCTACTGGATACAATCCAGTTCGGGCCTGATCACCAGGCCACCCCGACGATCGCAAGGATAAAAGCCATGCTTACCGCTGCTGCATGTCAGCAGCACCAACAGTCGGGTGATACCCTCATATCGACCAACCGGTCGACATCCCCAACGGCAGTCTCATCTACCTCAAAGCGACGCCGAGTGGCTGGCTCTAGTTAGCCGCATACGGAGGCACGTCAGGCGTCACTCGGCAACCCCAACGACAACCGGCGATGCCAAAGCAACCGTCAGGACGATCAGGACCTCCGAGACCGACTACGGCGTGACCTTCAGCAAGACATCATTGCTCGGCGCCATGAACGAGAAGAAGATGAGCAACGCCAACTAGAAGACAAGAACAAGCATTTCGGCCTCCACCACGAGCGGTTTCGCCGTCGTATTCGGAGTCGGAGCCCTCATGAAGACGAAGGCATACCAGCCTTCACCAAGAGCTACAACAGGTCGACTGGCCGTCGGGTTTCAAGCCTACAGGCATCGACAAATATGACGGCAAGACCAATCCCGAGTCTTGGCTCACGGTCTACACTTTGGTGATCCGAGCAGCTGGAGGAAATCACAAAGTCATGGCTAACTACCTCCCAGTCGCTTTAGCCGACTCAGCGAGGACATGGCTAACAGGACTTCCCAAGCAATCAATCGGCTCCTATGGAGAACTCCGGGAACGCCTCATTGCCAACTTCTAGGGAACATACGAGAGGCCATCTTCTAAGTACGACCTGTATCAATTACATCAAAGGAAGAACGAGTCTCTTCGTGACTTCATCAAGAGGTTCTCTGAGATGAAGAATTCAATCCCAATGATCAAGGATGAGGTCGTCATCGCCGTCTTTCGAAAAGGAGTCAAAAACACCTCGTTCATCGACAAATACACGCGGAAGCCTCCTAACTCTGTCAAGGCTTTATTCGACATGGCGAACAAGCACGCCGACTCAGCTGATGCTGTGGCTGAGGTCCTCAATGACAAGAAGGCACCCTGACAAAAGAGGCGGGAGGGCACCAACGACACGGTCCCGACTAAAGTCAAGAGTCACAAACACAAGTCAGACGGCTTCATTATGGCAGTTGGTCACAACCGTCTTCGACTTTCAACAACTGAAGATTATCAGGACAACAAGTGACAAGCTCGGGGGCTCAAAAGCCCAAACACGAGGATGGCATCCCCACTCCCAAATACCGAACATCTAAGTCACTCTCTGATAAATAGTTCTTCATTTGGCCATGCCATTGCTGCAGCCGCTTACACCTAATAGGTGAACAAGCTGCACTTTTTTCTGTCTTTTCCTCTTAAATGATTGCAAAAGTATTCGAGTAGCATAAATTCCGATCCGTGAAACTTTGCTCCATGAAAGACGAACTCAAGTCACCCAAAACGCGTGTCTGGGAAAGAGCCATGAGCCAACTCCTGATGCTAGGGGGCTATGACTAGTCGGGCAGAGTGTTTAAACGTAAAGGGTCAACTGTTCGGGGAAATTAATATCAATAAGAGGAAGAACTCATATTTACATATATTGTAAAATACATTTTATTTGGGTGATTGTTTCCATCATCAGATGCTACTCATCCGACATGTTATAGTGCAGGGCCAGCTCCGGATACGCGTGACAGGAACTTAGGGCTGCGAGCCTATCTCCTACGCTCGGGGGCTGGACAAGTCTACCAAGAATCGCTCGGAATGCTCCATGAGGGCTACTGACTGAGTACTTGTGCCAGTCGGGACATCATCTTCTCTGGCTACGCTCCAAGTGAGCTTACAACCGACCTCCGGCACTAGTTGGGGGTCATATACTACTCGACTGGGTGAGGTACGCCCCATGAGGGTCGCCAGCCGAATCCTATGCTAATGCTAGGATCGGGTACCTTATTTGGTCACAACTCTATTAGGTTAGGTACGCCCCATGAGGGTCGCCAGCCGAATCCTATGCTAATGCAAGGTTCGGGTACCTAGCTTGGCTATAACTCTGTTGGGTAGGGTATGCCCCATGAGGGTCGCTAGCCGAATCCTTTGCTAATGCAAGGTTCGGGTACCCTGCTCGGCTCTCCTGAAGTCAGAGAAGACTTCCATCGTCAAAGCGCATCCGGAGTTCTCATGCACTGCGTCACACTTGAGGAGGGCAAGCTGATCCTGCAACATACCTACTCGGGCACCCGTGGCAACCAGGCTGCATCCAGAACATAAGTCCAAAAGGCTTGCAAATAAGGATTTCTCTGGCTGATTGCGGTTACCGACACCAAAAAACTCATCCTGATATGCGATGGATGATACTTCTATAGAGCTATGCTGGGTAGGTTGGCTCAGGCTGGCTTATTTGGTAGCAGCTACCAAGATATGAGTTCCTACAGTAGCATGCTCCATGTGGGCCGCCCGTAGGCTGAGTTGAAATTATAGCGCTGGTGCTACCAACAGGAGCCGATGAGGTAAACAGATATGCTTCATGAGAGCCTTATTGCTAAACATATATGTTTGGGTATCTGTTTTATCCACTAGGTCTTGAGGATATATCCTTACAAGGATCACAAGCTGGTCTTCATTAAAATTGGGGATGCAGGTATCTTTCTCGGGTACACCTGACCACGCCATGGATTTCTTTTCATAAAGTGGTACTCGGCCTATATGCGTGGCCATCAGTTGCCATGACTAACGTTATTCTGGCCGACATGACGCTGACGAGTCTAACTTTTGAGTAGTGCACTACTCGAGAGAGACTATAAATATCTTTTCCCGCTGACATGATGCGGAGGAGTCTAACTTCTGAGTGAGACGCCACTCGGAAAAGACTATAAACCCCCTATTTCAGCTGACATGACGCTGAAGAGTCCCATATACGAGTAGCATCCTACTCGGCAAGACTATAAACACACATTCCGACTGACACAAAGTCGAATAGTCCTACATATGAGTAGTTCCCTACTCGGCAAGACTATAAAGTTTATTCCGGTTGACATGATACCGAAGAGTCTCATATACCAGTAATAATCTACTCGGGAAAGACTACAAGGTTAAAGATCTTTGACTTTATGTTTAATTGTTTTCACAAATAAGCACAAAGTCGGGGGCTACACCTAATAGGTGTGCCTATTCGGCGCACACTATTCATACTTGTACATGGAGCCCTTCATAGCCTCGGTGCCAGCTGACATGAAGCAGGACTCGGGAGAAGAAGCACTCGGACAAAGAGTACTCGGGAGCAATGCACTCAGGAAGACTTCACCATGGAGGATGAGCACTCGGCATCAGCTGTGACTCAACTATGAAGGTCTCAGGGGCTACTGTGGGTGCCATGGGTCCCAGGTACCTCATGACAAGCATATGGGCCACTCGGATAGAGGATGGGCCTAGCCTTGTAATTAGAGATATAGCTAGATTCGGCAGACTTTGCCTTGTATAGAAAGGAATATACAGTTGTTAACGTCAAAATTTGGTAAGGCCCTATGTCAGATTCGGTCAAAGGGGAAGTTGCAGTTAACTGGCGGAAATTGATCCAGAAGAGACCGATTCCGGGAGGGAGCCGTGAAGACCGCTGTTTGGCAGTTATTTACTGTACCCATTAATTAGGCAAGTGTTTATCTTTAGGAATCCTGACCTCGTGTCCGGTCAGGCCTTGTTAAAGTTTTCTGTTATAATTAGGAAACCATGTACCGTGTCCAATAAGGACTCGTGTAACTCGGGGTATAAATACGTACGCCCGGGGACCTTGTAAATTATCACTCGATCAATACAATTTTGGCGCATCGCCACCCTTTCGACGGGATCTTACTTCTCGAGCCGGGCTGCATCGGTTAGGTCCGACCTCCTGCGAGAGGGTAAGTCTCGTCACCCCAGCTACCTATCGGCTAGGACTTCCTCGGTTAGGTCCGATATTCTAGTCGGTTTATGGTAGTCGGCTTACCATGATATATTTATTTTATCTATGGCTGCATCAGTTCAGTTTGATCTCATAGATTGATTAGGTATATCACATCACGCGTGCATAGATCGTATCGGCTTGCTGGGAACGGTTTATCAATAGTTTGTGCTACATCGGTTAGGTCCGACCTACTAAACTGCTAGCGATAAATCGTTCCTGCTAGGTCGATACTTTATGTGCAAGCGTCTTATCGGGGTGTATAGCCGGTAAGTTATCATGTTTTAGCATCACGATCGCATCAGATCTATCGGCCTATCGAGATCTCGTTATTATTATCAGTCTGTGCTGTAACGGTTGGGTCCGATCTACTAGACTGAATAATAACGTTACCCTTAATAAGCCGATGGGTTTTATGCGATGTTGTTATCGGAGTGCTTAGCCAATAAGTTATCCCTTATTAAATATAGCCGATTATGCTGTTTGCCTTGTTATACATTCTTGCCTGCATTACTGCTACAATCGGCTAAGGGCTAGCCGATTGGTTTATTCTGCCGATCCGAATGCGACCTCAGCCAAATTCCCGGGCACGACCTCAGTCATGTTCCCGGGCACAACCTCAGGTAAGGACCCGGGCATGAGCATAGGTAAGAATCCGGGCACGGGCACGGACAGCGGATGAAGATCCCGGGAGCCGATGTGAGTAAGGGCCCGGGCACGGGCACGGGCAGTATCTTCACAGCAATATCAGTAACTTTAAACTATGATCGGCTGGAGTTTATTTAATATATTTACTTATGCATTCTGGTCGTTTATTTTACCAAGTTTATAACCGGTTTTTGTTAACGCCAAAATTTGGCACGGATTTCTATCATGTTCGGTTAAGGAAAGGACTATATTAGCCGGTGGATATTTATCTGGAAGAGACCGAGTCTGGAAAGGAATCATGAAGACCGCGCTATGGCAGTTAATTACCTTATCTATAAATTAGGTAGTTTTAATACTTTTTAGAAAAACCTGGTCTCGTGTCCGATCAGGGCTTGTTAGTTTTCCTTTTATAGTTAGGAAACTCCTGTTTCGTGTCCGATCAGGACTGTATCAACTCAGGGTATATATACGTATGCCCGGGGACCTTGTAAATGATATCTCTCGATCAATCAAATTCGGCGCATCGCCACCCTTTACCAATGGGTTCTTGCTTCTTGAGCCGGGCTGCATCGGTTAGGTCCGAACTCCTGCGAGAGGGTAAGTCTCGTTACCCCGACTACCTATCGGCTAGGACTTCCTCGGTTAGGTCCGATATTCTAGTCGGTTCAAGGTAGTCGGCTTACCACGGTGTATCTGCTCTGTCTACGACTGCATCGGTTCGGTTCAATCTCTTAGGCCGATCAGGTATATCACATCACGCGTGCATAGTTTTCATCGGTTTACTGGGAATAGTTTATCGTCAGTTTGTGCTGCATCGGTTGGGTCCGACCTACTGAACTGGGCGATAAGTTGTTCCTGCTAGGCCAATGGTTCCTGTGCAAGCGTCTTATCGGAATGTATATCCGGTAAGTTAGCATATACATCACAATTGCATTAGATTTATCGGCTCATTGAGGTTCTTTTATCATCATTAATCTGTGCTGCATCAATTAAGTTTGAACTACTAGATTGATAGTGATAGATTTACTCTTGCTGAGTCGATAGGTTTTATGCGATGTTCTATCGGAGTGCTTAGCCGATAGGTTACCTTTTAAAGCCGACTGCATGGTCTATTGATTATTATTCTGCTATCTATTTTATCATCGGCTTCCAGCCGATGGCTATGTGTCTTTTTGACAGTCGGCTATCTTATGGTTCGTTTACATTACCATTGGCTTCTAGCCGATGTATCAATAGATTGACATGCTACACTATCATTGGCCTTCCAGCCGATGCACTCGTTCTTATCGGCAGTCGGGCAGTCGGCTAGTTTATTCTCTGCTCATATTATCAAGCGCAGGCTGACTTGTTTGTCTATATCGTCATCGGTTTCTTAGCCAATATACAAGTACTGGTGGTAGTCGGACACAAGCGAGAACCCGGGCGCAGGTACAGGCGAGGACTCGGGCACGAGCATGGAGGAGAACCTGGACGCGAGCACGGGCGAGGGCCTGGGCACGGGCATTACCTTCGGTACAAGAGCCAGCGGCGATCGGCTGGAAGGAATTCGTATTGGCTTGCTGGCCGATTGGATAGGACCTAACTTTTCATCTCCTTGTCAATTGCTAGGTCAAATTGACTGGCACGCCCGCGAACCTCAAAGATTTAGGACCTGCACTAGAGCTAAGCAGATCTCCCAGGCCTTCGCGTGTCTCCTAGACGCCGAACGGCCCCCGGCGGTTTTCGGCGTCAACACATTTTTTAGCATCCCTTCAATGATCGGCTAGCGCAATTCTTGTTTATTATTATCTTATTGCTCTTGCCGTCATCAGCTTTTAGCCGATGTATAAGTGCTATAGTGCGTATCGGCCATCGGCCGATGAGATGAGTCCAAGCCGACTTCCAGCCGATTGGCTCACGAATTTGACATCTTCTCTCCTTGTCAATTGCAGGGTCAAATTGACTGGCACGCCTACGAACCTCAAGATTTTAGGACCTGCACTGGAGTGAAGCAAATCTCCTAGGCCTTCGCGTGTCTCCCAGATGCCGAACGGACCCTGGCGGGTTTTCGGCGTCAACACGTTTTTGGCACGCCCGATGGGACGCGAAGTTTCAACGTGTAGTTTTCAACAATCAGATTGGCAACATGGCCGGGAAAGAAGTCAAAACAGACAACACAATTCCGGTCAGCATGGAAGATTTAACAGAAGAACAAAAACAACAAATTGAGCAAACTATGGCCAACTTTCAGAAGCTGTGCTTAGAGTCCTTCAGCATGACAAGGCAAGGGCCGATTCAAAAATCCCAGTTTTCGAAGCCAGTATTGGTTGGAGAATCGAGCCGTACGCCACCTGAGAGTCCACTGGTAAAACCCTTACAAGAGATGGTGAATGAAGCAATTCATGACGCGCTCATTAATCAGTCTGGAATTCTGGTGAACACACTTCATAATCTTATAAAGAAGACGGTGGATGGATCAATTATTCAACAGCCTGCTCGGGGTCCTGTTTACCTCCCACCGAAGGTTGAACCGACTCAGATTGCTTACAACATCAGCAGAGATATACCAGAAAACATGTTTACACAGAACCAGGCTGGGGGGCAACAGGATATTCCTGCTGGTACATCGGTCTTCTTACTATGGAGGATATCAGCAAAATTACCCAGGAGGCGGGGCCGATCCAGGTACTTACCAGAGGGAATATAATAGATAGATCAGGTTATATTTGATAAGCCTGAAGAGTCAGAGCATCGGCACCTAAAACCGTTATATATCAAGGGTTATGTGAATGGGAAGCCAATGACAAAGATGTTGGTTGATGGGGGAGCAGCAGTCAATCTCATGCCTCATTGCCACATTTCGGAAATTGGGGAAGACTGCCGAAGATCTGATCAAGACAAATATGGTGCTAAAAGACTTCGGTGGGAATTCATCAGAAGCGAAAGGCGTATTGAACGTGGAGTTGACAGTAGGGAATAAGACATTACCCACCACGTTTTTCGTCATCAACGGAAAGTGGTCGTACAGTTTGCTTCTCGGCAGGGACTGGATTCACGCGAACTGTTGCATGCCTTCGACAATGCATCAACGTTTGATACAGTGGCAGGGAGATCAGGTCGAAGTGGTCTTGGTGGATCAGTCAACCAACATTGCAATGACCGATCTACCAGTCTGGGAAGCCAATGGTGTTGACTGCCTATCCAGAAAAATATGGGAAGGAGACTACCTTAAGGTCACTAGCCAGGGGATACAGCCGATCCAGCAAGTCGGCTCTGAATTGTTACTCTGATGGGCTCCATTGAAAACTTTGAGGGGAAACTGGGGCAAGGATTTACGTCGGCCGATGAGTTGGAGGAAATTGACATAGGACCAGGAGATAAGCCAAGGCCGACGTACATAAGCAAAAAACTAAGTCCTGAACTTCGAGAAGAATTGATAGCACTGTTGAAGGAGTATCGGGATTGTTTCGCCTGGGAGTACCATGAGATGCCAGGATTAAGCCGATCAATTGTTGAACATCGGCTGCCCATTAAACCAGGATATCGGCCATTTAAATAGGCCCCAAGGAGGTTTAAGGCAGAGTTATATGAGCCGATCAAAGCAGAGATCACAAGGTATGTATTGATTTCCGGGATCTGAATAAAGCTACCCCAAAGGATGAATACCCAATGCCGATAGCGGATTTATTGGTGGATGCAGCCTCAGGCCACAAGATTATCAGCTTCATGGACGGCAACGCGGGATACAATCAGATTTTTATGGCTGAAGAAGATATACATAAGACTGCGTTTCGGTGTCCAGGAGCTATCGGCTTGTATGAGTGGGTAGTAATGACTTTTGGATTGAAAAGTGCCGGTGCGACTTATCAAAGAGCGATGAATTATATATTTCATGATCTCATCGGCTTGTTGGTAGAAATTTATATTGATGATGTGGTGATCAAGTCTAAAAGTGAGGAAAGCCTTATAGCTGATTTACGAAAAGTGCTAGAGAGGGCCAAGAAATACGGACTAAGAATGAATCCCAATAAGTGCGCTTTTGGTGTATCGGCTGGGCAGTTTTTGGGTTTTTTGGTTCATGAGCGAGGAATTGAAGTTAATCAGCGAAGCATCAGAGCCATTAAGACTACGGAGCCACCAAGCAATAAGACAGAGTTACAGTCATTGATCGGCAAGATTAATTTTGTGAGAAGATTTATATCAAATTTATCAGGGAGAATTGAATCTTTCACTCCGTTGTTGAAGTTGAAGGCCGATCAAGAATTTGTGTGGGGGGCAGCACAGCAGAAGGCATTTGACGAGATCAAGAATTATCTGAGTTCCCCACCTGTTTTAATTCCGCAGCAGAAAGGAGTGACGTTCAGGTTGTACTTGTCAGCCGATGAGAAATCCATCGGGTCTGTTTTAATTCAAGAGTTTGAAGGCAAAGAGCGAGTTGTATTTTATTTGAGTAGAAGACTTTTGGATGCTGAAACAAGATATCCTGCAGTGGAGAGTTATGCCTGTGCTTATATTTCTCGTGTACAAAGTTAAGGCATTATATCCTATCGGCTGATTGTACAGTAGTTTGCCAGGCCGATGTGGTCAAATATATGCTGTCGGCTCCAGTCTTGAAAGGACGAGTTGGTAAATGGGTTTTTGCTTTGACAGAGTTTGACTTGAGATATGAATCGGCTAAAGCAATCAAGGGACAAGCGGTGGCCGATTTCATTGTACAACATAGAGGGGCTCACGAAGACTATGTAGAGCCGATCCCATGGACTTTGTTTTTTGATGGATCGGTTTGCAAGCATGGATCTGGTATCGGCTTAGTTATTATATCGCCTCGGGGGGCAAGTTTTGAGTTTGCTTTTACAATTAAGCCTTATCGACTAACAATCGGCAGAGTATGAGGGGTGCTAAAAGGACTTCAACTCATGAAGGAGATCGGAGCCGATGTCATAGAGATAATTGGCGATTCTTTATTGGTGGTCATTAGTTGTCTGGAGAATATGAGTGCAGGGATGATGTTTTGAGGTCATATTATGAGGAGTGTACGGATTTATTAAAGGATTTCAAGATAGTATCAATAGATCATATTCCCAGAGAGCAGAATTTGGAAGCCAATGATCTTGCACAGATTGCTTCAGGGTATTGGCTGAATAGGCAGGTTGAAGTTGAGACAGCCGATATTGACATCCAGAACAAGGCCAATGACTGGAGACAGGAGATAATTGATTACTTGCAAAATCCGTCACAATCGGTTTCCAGAAAAATTCGATGTAAAGCTACTAAGTATGTGTTGCTTGATGGGGAACTGTATTATCGGACTTTTGAGGGAGTTCTACTTAGGTGCCTGAATTTGGAAGAAGCCAAAGTGGTTATATGTGAAGTGCATGAAGGCGTCTATGGGACTCATCAATCGGCTCATAAGATGAAGTGGTTGCTGAGAAGAGTGGGATATTTTTGGCCGACGATGTTGGAAGATTGCTTCAGGTACTATAAAGGATGTCAAGATTGTCAGAAATTTGGAAATGTACAACGAGCACCAGCATCGGCTATGAATCCTATCATCAAACCGTGGCCGTTCAGTGCATGGGGAATTGACATGATTGGCCAGGTTTTTCCTCCATCAAGTAAAGGACATAAGTTCATATTGGCAGCAACAGATTATTTTACCAAATGGGTAGAGGCGATTCCTTTGAAGAAAGTTACGTCCAAGGAGGCAATCGAATTTGTGAAGGAGCATATTATTTATCGATTTGGGATTCCTCAGACGATAACCACTGATTAGGGGTCTATCTTCGTATCTAATGAGTTTCAACAGTTTGCTGCCAGTATGGGAATCAAGCTATTAAATTCATCGCCTTATTATGCTCAGGCCAATGGACAAGCAGAAGGTTCTAACAAGAGTTTGATCAAGTTGATTAAGCGGAAAATTGATGAGCAGCTGTGGCGATGGCATACTACATTAGCCGATTCACTATGGGCCTATCGGATGGCATGTCATGGATCTACTCGGGTGCCACCGTATCAGTTAGTATATGGACATGAGGCAGTTTTACCGTGGGAGACTCACATCGGCTCTAGGAGAATTTCTTTGCAGAATCAGTTGACAGCCGATGTCGGCGAAATGGGACAGGGGGACCCACATGCCCTGGGGACGCGTGGGTCATCGGCCACGTCAGTTCCCTGGGGGGTCATCTCTCCATCGGCCCCGGGCTCGTCCCCGGGGAGTCATCGCTATTGGCCCCGGGCTTGTCCCCGGGGCGCTGTCTCCAGCGGCCCTGGGCTCGTCCCCGGGGTGCCGTCTCCATCGACTTCGGCCCCGGGGCGTCATTGGCCTTGGGCCCGTGCCTTGCCTCCGGGCGCCATCGCCTCACTCCCTGCCCGGGGCCCACATGGCGGTCCCCGGCAGGCTCTGCGCCAGCTCTCCAATTACCTACATAAATGGTGAGGCGACAGGGCGCCTCCCGCCTGTCTCCCGACAGCATCTCTAGGAGACAACTTCTGTCACATCTCTGTACTCCAGCTGCCCGCAGCCGAGCGGCAAAACGACCAGACCAGCCACCCTCGGCGGCCGAGCCGACAGCACCTTCACACTCCAGCCGCCCACAGTAGCCCGGCATCTTGCTGACCCGACCGCAGCAGCAGAGCCAGGCGGCGACTGGACATCTCTCCGGCGCAGCGCAGTAGGCCACCGGCATGCGTGGAACAAGACAAGCTGTAGCTAATTTTCCCTAGGCATGAGGCACTGTGGACTCCCCTTGCACGATAAAAGGAGGATCCAAGCCGACTAGGGAAAAAAGAAGGGGAAGCTTTAGGATGAGCAACCGCCGAAGCCAGAGTTCACATTAGAGTTGACCTTAGTTGATCAACCCTTCCTGGTCGAGCACTCCTCCTGGTCGAGAGCTTCTCCCGGTTGAGGACTCCTCCCAGTCGAGGCCTTGGTCTTCTACCTCAGCTCGTGTGAGTCTCCTTCGGGTCCGGCGTCCGGTAGAGCGGCCGGGGCCGGTGAACACCTTATAACACAGCTATACACATTCTCCCACATAGCAAACACACAGGAGTAGGGTATTACGCTTCCGAGCGGCCCGAACCTATCTAAATCCTCCTGTCCCTTGTGTGCCATCGATCCTTGCATTGTTCGCGCGATTGACACGGTTCGGACAGTCCGGTCCCGAGTCGGACGGTCTGAACCCCTGTATCTCCCAGCTCGGGCCCCCCCTGTTCCTGCCCGAGCGCTGATCCTTCTGACGCGTAGTCCACCTGAGAACTACTCCCCTGGCCGAATCTCAAAGGGCTCTCTGACTTCCCGCAGTCAAGGTTCATCCTCCGACAGCTGGCGCGCCAGGTGGGGAGTTTCCTTTTCAGTGTTACGCTGCGTCTCTGACACGGCGCACTCCATGGCAGTGAGGCCACCATCATTCTCGAGACTACGGCGAGGAGCCAGCGGCTACACCCCGCCGGCAATGTGGCCCCCGACAGGCCCTGGACGAGGACGGCAAGCTCTCACGCATTCCGCGCTACGTGAACAGGAGGAAGCGCCAGAAGCCAAGGCGGCAGCCGAGAGCTACGCCTTGGCGGCTACGGGCATCCCCCGGAGCTATATGCCCGCGGAGGCGATGGTCGCAAGCAAGCGGCAAAAGGCCGCACGCGCGCCGCCACCGCCGGCAACAGCCCAGAAGTGGTGCCCTCTCCACCAGACGGACTGCACGACATCACGGAGTGCCGCGCGTCCAGCGCTCACCCGAGCGTGCCAGCTGGCCATAGTTCAGGGGGTGGTGCGCCTACCATGACATGGACCGGCCGACATCACGGAGTGCCGCGCCCTCCAGGCATGGCGAGCGTCTCAAGCCGGCCACAACCCGGGTGGTGTGCCTTCCACGACACGGACCGGTTGCACACATCACGAGTGCCGCGTCGTCCAGAGCTTCGCCGAGCGTCTCGAGCCGGCCTTAGCCCGGAAGTGGTGCACCGTCCATGAGAACGACTTGCACGATCCTCTCCGAATGCTGCGCCGTCCAAAAAGCTGGCCGAGCGCGTCAAAAGTCCGGCAGAGCAATGCGGCCCGAGCCCAACCGAGGTGGTTCAGGACGATCCGAACCCTTGGCGACGGTCCCGAGTTCCTGCTCCCGAGCCGGAACAACTTCGACGGGGTACGAGTACCCGACAGCACCGCCTCGGGCAAGGTGGATCTGGGGAACTCGTCCCATACGTACATTATCCTTACCCGGGCTCCCGTCCTGGCACATATCAAACCGCATTCCATTAGGAGCCCTTGCTCCGGGCGCATATCTACCCCCGGTCACGGAGAGCTCGCTCCCTCTCAAGGGACCTGAGCCCGTGCGGATAGGAGCCCTTGGCTCCCGGGCGCATAGCTGCTCCCGGTCTCCAGTGCTCGCGCCCTCTCGGGGGAGCCGAGCCCGAGATCTGGTAGAAGCGGTAGTACCCCAAGCGTGATCGAGGTGATTCGGACGGTCCGATCCCTCGACGGACGGTCCGGTTGTAGTGACTCGGACGGTCCGACCCCTATGCTGACGGTCCGAATCCCGCTCTCGAGCCGGAATAGCCTCAATAGGGCGCGAGTACCCGGACAGCACCACCTCAGCAAGCGCGGGCCCGGGGAAGTCGTCCCGATATGGTCCATGTCCTCACCTGGGCCCGTGCCCGGGCACATGTTGACCATACATATCAAATCACATTTCAGTCCAGGGCCCCTAGGTCCCGGGCACATATTTGAGCCGAGGTATGGATTCCCAAATCCGTGCCCCGGGCCCGACACCGAGGTGCCGAACCAGGGCGGCCTCACCAAGGCGAGTGCAAGCCTAGGAACGCGACACCCGGAATAGGGCGCGATAGCCCGGACAGCACCGCCCCGGCGATATTGCGTCCGGAAGGTCGTCTCACATCCCATATTCAAGCCCGGGCCCCCGGAACCCGGCTTATATCAAAACTGTATTACAGTCCGGGGCCCCCGGGTCCCGGACACATATCCTCCGCATGACAGCCAGGGCCCCTGGGTCCCGAGCACATGCCTCTCCCCAGTCTCGAGGCTCGCGAGGGAAGCGAGTCCGAGCTCCATCCCTAGGCACATCAACATCTTCACAAATCTATATATATAAACATCCAGTAAGTCGCGGTGAGCCCGGGCCAGCGCCGGATCTCTCTAAAATCTCGGCGCTGGCCGGGGCCCCATGTATATACACTTTACATAAGCAGCGTTTTTAATATCCTTCCCGGTCTCGTTCCTTTCGTCGTTTTCCATGTGTTGCGTTCGGGGCAGTCTCACCCCCTGGGGGTACCATCAAGCCGCGCCCGTACGGCGGCCGGGTTATGCGCAAAATTCAGCCGCCATACGGGCGCGACCACGAGAACGCCTTCGGGAAGTGATTGATGCCACGGCTCGTAGCATGGGATGGACAATGGAACGAACCGGACGCTCTCACAGTTCACTATGTGCAGAGTAGACCTTTTCCCCAGCGGTCCTAGGGGGTGATTCATACCACACCAAGCTGGGCGAACGAACCGGACGCTCTCACAGTTCACTATGTGCAGAGTAGACCTTTTCCCCGGCGGTCCTAGGGGTGATTCATACCACACCAAGCTGGGCGCCCGGGGAGACCCCGTTTCTTCCTGGTGTACCGGGCCGAAGCCGTTCTATCGCCAGAGCTCTCCTTCGGCTCTCCTCGAATACAGCGCTACATCGACAACATCAACCACGACAAATATGCAGCTCGACAACGTCGACTTCCTCGAGGAACGAAGGGGGCGTGCTCCGCTCCGCGTCGCTCGTTACCAGCAAGGCCTCAAGCGCTATCTTTAGCGTAAGGTACGGGTCCGATCGCTTCGGGTTGGGGGCTGGTTCTCCGCCGTGTTCTTACACGTGCTGGAAAGAAGTAAACCTTCCCCATGTGGGAGGCCCCTTCCTGATGATCGATGTTTCCCGACCGGGTTCGGTAAGCCTGGGAGCATCCTCACAAAATTCTTCCATAAATACATTCTTCTCATCCCCTGGGGGCATACTCGGGCTGCGACCGTGCGACGGTTGGGGTTCGCGCATTATCATCAGTTCCCTACCGACGAGTAATCGTATCCCGACGTGCTAGGTCCAGGGCGTTGTCGAGCTCGCGGGGACCTAATGGCGCCCTCCGGGAGGCGCCCCGTGTCCCTGCGGCTCCGATGTCCTGCCTGGCTAGCTTCGGTGATCGGTTCTTTCCGGACGTAGGGGGCGAAATGCTTATGCGTAATCTCTCCCTCCGCACGGTCGCGATCGTGAGGACCCCTTCGGGAGTTCGTTGTATACAGATTAGACCAATTCCCGGCAGGATTAGGCAGGCCTTCCGAACCTCGACGCGGCCTGCGGAGCCCGGCCTGGCTGGCTCCTCCCCGACAACTGCCGAGGCGCCGGGTGCTCCGCTGCCTGGCCACCCCGTCTCCGGCCAAGTCCGTTCCCGCGGCTTCACGGCGCTCCCTGGGCCAATAGCTCCTGGGGGCGCGGAGGGCCCCCGGGACCCGGAAGACAGGAGGGGTCAAGCCTACGGATTTAGCCGTTTCCGCGAGACTTGCGCTCGGTCGCCCGCGGCCCCTTGGTACCGAGCTCTCGGGGACCTGGGCGCTATGGCGGATCACGGCGGATCGGCCCGATGCTCGGCGCTCCCGTGGGCGAGCAACACTCCCGGTCCCGGGATTGTGCTCGCGAAGCCATGCCGCCCTTCGCAATATCCAGATACGTTATCCAACCTTACATATTGCTCAACTTGTATTCTTCCCCTGTTTGGTCAGCATAGGTTCACAGGGCGGGCTGCGGTGCCCGACTTGGCCAGCTCCACCCTGGCCGCCGCCGAGGCGCCGGGGGCTTCATTGCCTGGTGACCCTGGACCCGGGCAGGATCAGTTCCCAAGGGGCTCCCGGCGAGTCAAGAGTGTCCTCGCGGCCTTGCTACGCTCCCTGGGCCAACGGCGCCCGGGGGCACGGAGGGCCCCCGGACCCGGAAGACGGAAGGGGCCGGACCTACGGACTTCGTCGCTCCGCAAGGCTTGTGTCCGGACTGCTCGCGCCCTCGGGGGCCGAGCTCCCGGGGCGTTCAACCATCGCGTTCGCCGCCCCTGGGGACCAAACTCCTGGGCAGGCAGCTGCACCAGGGCCCGTACAGGGGCTTCAGGTACGACGGCTGTTCGCAGCTGCTGGATCTCGCTGTCGGGCGACGCCCGGTACTCGGCGTCCCCAGACATGGGACCCCGAGCGCAAGCGACCTCCAAACAACACAATAAACCAAGGTACGAAAAGTATAAACATGACCATATACATATGCAAATATCTCTCTTTGTACAAGACAGGCCAAACCGGAGCGCAAGCACGAGCGAGACCCGGATCACACGGGGCGCGGTCACCGGTGTACTTCTGACCAGACCCCGGGCGACGTCAGAAGGGGAGCACTCGGGGCATGGAGGCCCCTGGCCCGAAGGCGGCCGCGGATGGCGTCAGAAGGAACCGGCATCTTCCTCGACCTCTTCGTCAGGCATCGGCTCTACAAGATGCTCGCCGCGGTTGAGGAACCCTGCCTCCGGGGCAGCGGACTCGACCACGGCCTCCCGCGCCTCCTCGCGAACCTCCACGACTTCCTCGCGCGCGGCGAACTCACACCCCCGAGACGCGAGCCCGGCCTCTTGGGCCCAGACGCTTCCTCTCGAGAGAGTGTTTCCTTCTCCCGCGCCTCCATCTCGGACCAGGCACGGGAGTCCTCGTCGGCGGCAGGCTCGGTAGCGCCCTTCGATTGGACGACGCACCTGTCTGCTGCCGCGATCTCCAGCCAGAGGGTTGCTACGAAGAACTCGACGGCGACGCCCGAGTCCTAGGCGTATATCCCATCTAAAGCACCAAAGACGTCAAGCTCCACCAGCTAAAGATGAACCAGACGGACCCAGCGTCCCCTCATTTTTTCAAGGACATGGCCCGTTCCTGCCGAAGCGGTTCTGGCCGTGCAATACAGGGCCAGGGGCCACTGTTGGCGAAATGGACAGGGGGTCCCACATGCCCTGGGGACGCATGGGTCATCGGCCACGTCAGTTCCCCGGGGTGTCATCTCTCCATCGGCCCCGGGCTCGTCCCCGGGGCGTCATCGCTATCGCCCCGGGCTCGTCCCGGGGCACCCGTAGCCATCGGCCCCGGGCTCGTTCCCCGGGGCGTCATCGCTATTTTGGCCCCGGGCTCGTCCCGGGGCGCCGTGGCCATCGGCCCCGGCTCATCCCCGGGCACTGTCCCCCAGCGGCCCCGGGCTCGTCCCCGGGGCGCCGTCTCCATCGGCTTCAGCCCCGGGGCGTCATTGGCCTCGGGCCCGTGCCTTGCCTCCGGGCGCCATCGCCTCACTCCCTGCCCGGGGCCCACATGTCGGTCCCCGGCAGGCTCTGCGCCAGCTCTCCAATTACCCACATAAATGGTGAGGCGACAGGGCGCCTCCCGCCTGTCTCCCGACAGCATCTCCAGGAGACAACTTCTGTCACGTCTCTGTACTCCAGCCACCCGTAGCCGAGCGGCAAAACGACCAGACCAGCCACCCTCGGCGGCCGAGCCGACAGCACGTTCACACTCCAGCCGCCCACAGCAGCCCGGCATCTTGCTGACCCAACCGTAGCAGCAGAGCCAGGCGGTGACTGGACATCTCTCTGGCGCAGCGCAGTAGGCCGCCGGCATGCGTGGAACAAGACAAGCTGTAGCTAATTTTCCCTAGGCATGAGGCACTGTGGACTCCCCTTGCACGATAAAAGGAGGATCCAAGCCGACCAGGGAAAAAAGAAGGGGAAGCTTTAGGATGAGCAACCGCCGAAGCCAGAGTTCACATTAGAGCTGACCTTAGTTTGATCAACCCCCTCCTGGTCGACAATCCTCCTGGTCGATGAGCTTCTCCCGGTTGAGGACTCCTCCCAGTCGAGGCCTTGGTCTTCTACCTCAGCTCGTGTGAGTCTCCTTCGGGTCCGGCGTCCGGTAGAGCGGCCGGGGCCGGTGAACACCTTGTAACACATCTATACACATTCTCCCACATAGCAAACACACAGGAGTAGGGTATTACGTTTTCGAGCGGCCCGAACCTGTCTAAATCCTCCTGTCCCTTGTGTGGCATCGATCCTTGCATTGTTCACGCGATTGACACGGTTCGGACAGTCTGGTCCCGAGTCGGACAATCCGAACCCCTGTATCTCCCAGCTCGGGCCCCCCCCTGTTCCTGCCCGAGCGCTGATCCTTCTGACGCCGCAGTCACCTAAGAACTACTCCCCTGGCCGAATCTCAAAGGGGGGTCTCCTAACTTCCCGTAGTCGTGGTTTCATCCTCAGACAGCCGATGATTATTATAATTTAATGACAGATGAACTTGAAGATTTGGCTCAGAATCGGTTAAGGGCGTTGGAAAGGATCAAGGAAAACAAGGCTAAGGCAGCTCGGCATTACAACAAAAAGGTGGTGAATAAATCGTTTGCCGAGGGAGATCTTGTGTGGAAGTTGATTTTGTCGATCGGGTCCAGGGATAATAAGTATGGAAAATGGTCACCTAATTGGGAAGGGCCCTATCGGATTAATCGCTGTGTGCCTGGTAATGCCTATGTGTTAGAAGATCTTGACGGGATGGAGTTTGCTAAAGCACTTAACGGAAAATATCTCAAGAGATACTATCCTAGCATTTGGATCAATTCTTAAATCGGTTAACTGTAGCCGATTTCTAAAATAATCCGGAAAGCCGATGTTTTGCATCGCCTAAAGACAGCTGATATCAATCGATGTCGCCTTTAGATCAAGTGAACAGAAATATTATCGGGGAGGAAGCAGGCAGCAGAGCCGATCAGGATATATTACAGTACAATTAATGTTTCAGGAGGCCATCGGTCATTCAGTTACATGAACTTTTGGATCATTTTGATTGCGTGCAGGCGGATTTGGTCAATTTCATTGATGGCCCGGATGTCGTCTTCATCGGAGCCTGGGATGGTTTTCAAGTTCTTGTGCCGATGAATGACTTGACGCACCGTCGCTGCGACCTTAGCCTCTTGGTCTTGGATGGCTTGTGGCAGGCCGATAAGCTGGGATTCTGTGGCTTCAATATCCTTGCGAACTTTTTCAAGTTCTACCAGCAAATCGGCCTCCTTCTTCTTCAGTTGATCTAGCTTGGGTTGGAGCTCTTGGGGGGCGGCTGCCATGTCATCAAGTCTTTTCTTCTCTATCTGGGCTAGCAGCCGATCGGCTTGGATGTCTTCGGTGATTTTCTGTTGGTCTGCGCGATCGGCTATGCGCTGCCTAAGCTTGATGAGTTTAAACCTATGGGACTCCAGGTATGCTGCAGGGGTTAACGCGTCGATGAGTTCTTCGGGCAGATGGTGTTCAATTTTTGTGAGTCTTGCCCGAATAGGCCCGCAATCTTCCACCAGCGCATCGATTGGGTTGTCCAGCCGATTGTTGATGCTTGATAAGTAATCGCGCACGTCGGCTGGGAACGACGGTTTGGTTGCTGCGCTGGTGGCTGGTTCGTCTTCTGCCTCCAGATACTTGCCGATGTCAAAAGAAAACAAATCGGCTAAGGACTGCAAAATTGGCATCAGTAAAAAGATCAGTAGAAAGTTAAAAGCAAAATATGGGCGTGAAGGGGTTACCTGGGGAAGGACATCAGCAGCTCGGGTGGCATCGTCTTCAGGGAGGTGAATGGGTTGTTCTTCGGAGGGGCCGATGTCAGCCGATGGAATAGGGGCAGTCTCATCAACGGCTGGAGGACTTGGTGCCGAGAGTGGGGCAGCTGAAGAAGCCATCGGCTCGGTGCTTGGAGGGATGTCGGAAGAAGGTTGAGGTTCTGGAGCCGATGCTTCGGGCTGAAAATGAAACTGGTGAGATAAGTGGAAAGCGGGTAATAATATTGAGACTTGACGCATACCTGAGGAGATGAGGGAGCCGATGTTGTTTGAGGAGAAGGTGGCGTCGGAACAACGACATAGGCATCCGTTTTCTGCTTCTTCGAGGAGGGGCGATGCGCTAACTTCTTCCGTTTTTGTCCTATCGGCCGAGGCGCCTTGAGGAGAGCCGATGGAGATGGAGCGTCACGCCCTAAGTTTGGAGTGGCCAATGGAGGTTGATACAGAATCGGCCGACCACTGTTGCTTCTTGTTGGGGGCTCGACGCTGGCAGCCTGCAAAATTAGGAGTAAGAGTTGATCGGAGAAGGCGATTAAGGCTTACAGGTGTTACCTCTTCATCGGATTCGATGTACTCGGTGTCAAGACGGGAACAGTAACAGGTGGCCGCTAAGCTGAATAAATGTTTCTTCCATTTTGACCACCATCGGACAAAAAGCTTGGTGTTGGCAGTGCAAATATACACCTCGGTGGCGGCGCCTAGAAGAAGGGGGTCTGCCAAAGTCCGCATCCGATCATATTCTAGGGCATTGCTGACATTGCCCCGGGCCTGAAGTTTGTCGATAAAGAATAGGCCGATCGGAAGCTGACCAAGGCCAAACTGGCAGGAGCCGACCGATGGATGGTAAAACTCATATGAAGGCTGCGATCGGCACAGAGAGAAGCCAGTTGGCAGCAGACAGGGGGTGATGGCCGATAGGAATATGGCCTTGGACTCATCATTGCCCAAAGCGTTGAGTGGGTCGAAGTTAGAAGGCATCTCAAATGATGATGCATCATTGTATGCGAACCAGAGAGTGGCCTCCCTGGTGAAACCATAATAAAACCCCTTGAACCACTGACTGAGTCCAGTGGGGGTTATCTTGCCGCCAAAGAGGGCCGATGCAGCTTCGCCCATGGAAACGCATTGGCGGTAAATGGGATCTTGGTCTTCTGTGTGGTCTGCTGGAAAGGATTGGTTGAGAAGAGAAGTCCCCGAGAAGGCCTTGGAGGTGTAGACATTGAGCCAGAGCTGTACAAACCACCAAGGACCCCCGATATGGCCGACGGGCTGGCCGGCTGATAGCTTGGTCGCCACTTGGTGAAGCAGGTGATAAGTGGCGCCAAGGAGGAATTGACCCAAGGGGATCTATTTTTGATCAACCAAGCACTCTGCCAAACACTGCATGTTGATCGTTGGACCGATGGTTGCGCCACCAAAAACAAACCGCTCTAGCCATAGGTTCAGAAAAGCAACATGTTCCCGGTCATCAACCGATCCAGTTCCCTTATTGTGAATGGATATGTACCTGGACCAGCCGCCGATGTTCTTTGCTTGCAGCCGATGAGCAGGTATGAAGCGGAGCTTGAAGGGGTCGATGTAGCTCGTTGTGTCAAGACAGGTGAGCATGGTCACATCCAGCAAGGTGGGGTTCATCGGCCCGTGCCCGAACAGGAAGGCATTGAGGGCATCGGACCAGAAGTATGAGGCCAATGCGAGCAGGGGTTCATTCCTTTCCATATCGGCCAGAGAGAGATTGATGCAGTGGCCGATATGTGATTCTTCCCAGTAGGTTCTCTTCACAGCCGATACCCTGGTGTACCAATCCCTCCACCCGGGCAGCTTGCTCAGCCATGATCTGAAGCTGTTAGTCCAGTCACTGACTCGCATGGCCGAGTTCTTGAAAGGAATACGCTGGGTCTCGGCGCTTATAAAATCTGTGGGATCTTCGCTACCCATGGGGCCATGGTAGAAAAAGTTTGGGTAATCGGCGGCCGGGATCAAGATCTGGTCTCTAAGATGCTACAGTAAACAAGAACATAACGAAGAACAGATGAAGAACATGGCGGGTTGGATGCGTCTAGGCCACAAAATCGGGAGAAATAATCGGGTAGGAAGATTACCTCAGGAACTGCAGATGCCGATGCCATCGTGGGAGAGGAAGAGGATGCAGGAATCAACGGCCGAAGAAGAGGGCTGCGACGGTTCGTCTGGATTCGCTAGAGCTTGTTGAAGCTTTGGAAGATGAAGCGGTGGTGCTCTGGTGATGTGAAAGTGTAAAAAAAGGGCTAGGGAGACGAAGCGTTTTATAGAGATATGATGACCGGAAGGGAATCGAGGCCGTTGGCACTGTTTCAAACAATTATGGCATGTGGGCTACCCTGGGCCGCCTCGGTATGGAAGAAATCTAGAGGCCCAAAATGAAAGAATTTCGAAGTCCTATAGGAGAACTCCGAAATTGGGGGGCATGTGTTAACGCCAAAATTTGGTAATGCCCTATGTCAGATTCGGTCAAAGGGGAAGTTGCAGTTAACTGGCAGAAATTGATCCAGAAGAGACCGATTCCGGGAGGGAGCCGTGAAGACCGCTATTTAGCAGTTATTTACTGTACCCATTAATTAGGCAAGTGTTTATCTTTAGGAATCCTGACCTCGTGTCCGGTCAGGCCTTGTTAAAGTTTTCTGTTATAATTAGGAAACCATGTACCGTGTCCAATAAGGACTCGTGTAACTTGGGGTATAAATACGTACGCCCGGGGACCTTGTAAATTATCACTCGATCAATACAATTTCGGCGCATCGCCACCCTTCCGACGGGATCTTGCTTCTCGAGCTGGGCTGCATCGGTTAGGTCCGACCTCCTACGAGAGGGTAAGTCTCGTCACCCCGGCTACCTATCAGCTAGGACTTCCTCGGTTAGGTCCGATATTCTAGTCGGTTTATGGTAGTCGGCTTACCATGATATAGTTATTTTATCTATGGCTGCATCAGTTCAGTTTGATCTCATAGATTGATTAGGTATATCACATCACACGTGCATAGATCGTATCAGCTTGCTGGGAACGGTTTATCATCAGTTTGTGCTGCATCGGTTAGGTCCGACCTACTAAACTGCTAGTGATAAATCGTTCCTGCTAGGTCGATACTTTATGTGCAAGCGTCTTATCGAGGTGTATAGCCGGTAAGTTATCATGTTTTAGCATCACGATCGCATCAGATCTATCGGCCTATCGAGATCTCGTTATTATTATCAGTCTGTGCTGCAACGGTTGGGTCCGATCTACTAGACTGAATAATAACGTTACCCTTAATAAGCCGATGGGTTTTATGCAATGTTGTTAACGGAGTGCTAAGCCGATAAGTTATCCCTTATTAAATATAGCCGATTATGCTGTTTGCCTTGTTATACATTCTTGCCTGCATTACTGCTACAATCGGCTAAGGGCTAGCTGATTGGTTTATTCTGCCGATTCGAATGCGACCTTAGCCAAATTCCCGGGCACGACCTCAGTCAAGTTCCTGGGCACGACCTCAGGTAAGGACCCGGGCACGAGCATAGGTAGGAATCCGGGCACAGGCACGGACAGCGGATGAAGATCCCGAGAGCCGATGTGAGTAAGGGCCCGGGCACGGGCACGGGCAGTATCTTCATAGCAATATCAGTAACTTTAAACTATGATCGGCTGGAGTTTATTTAATATATTTACTTATGCATTCTGCTCGTTTATTTTACCAAGTTTATAGCCGGTTTTTTAGCATCCCTTCGATGATCGGCTAGCGCAATTCTTGTTTATTATTATGTTATTGCTCTTGCCGTCATCGGCTTTTAGCCGATGTATAAGTGCTATAGTGCGTATCGGCCATCGGCCGATGAGATGAGTCCAAGCCGGCTTCCAGCCGATTGGCTCACGAATTTGACATCTTCTCTCCTTGTCAATTGCAGGGTCAAATTGACTGGCATGCCTACGAACCTCAAGATTTTAGGACCTGCACTGGAGTGAAGCAAATCTCCCAGGCCTTCGCGTGTCTCCCAGACGCCGGACGACCCCCGGCGGGTTTTCGGCGTCAACACGTTTTTGGCACGCCCGGTGGGACGCGAAGTTTTCAACAATCAGATTGGCAACATGGCCTGGAAAGAAGTCAAAACAGACAACATAATTCCGGTCAGCATGGAAGATTTAACAGAAGAACAAAAACAGCAAATTGAGCAAACTATGGTCAACTTTCAGAAGCTGTGCTTAGAGTCCTTCAGCATGACAAGGCAAGGGCCGATTCAAAAATCCCAGTTTCCGAAGCCAGTATTGGTTGGAGAATCGAGCCGTACGCCACCTGAGAGTCCACCGGTAAAACCCTTACAAGAGATGGCGAATGAAGCAATTCATCACGCGCTCATTAATCAGTCCGGAATTCTGGTGAACACACTTCATAATCTTATAAAGAAGACGGTGGATGGATCAATTATTCAAGAGCCTGCTCGGGGTCCTATTTACCTCCCACCGAAGGTTGAACCGACTCAGATTGCTTACAACATCAGCAGAGATATACCAGAAAACATGTTTACACAGAACCAGGCTGGGGGGCAACAGGATATTCCTGCTGGGTACCATCGGTCTTCTTACTATGGAGGATATCAGCAAAATTACCCAGGAGGCGGGGCCAATCCAGGTACTTACCAGAGGGAATATAATAGACAGAATCGGCAACAAACTCCACCCGTGCAGTATCAACAAGACAACCTGAGGGAAGATCTATCAACTATGGTTGCTGAAATAGTGAGGAAGCGGTTCGGGATCAAGCCCAAGGAACAAACATTCATGTATCGGCATCCATATCCTGAGTGGTTCGACAGGGTTCCATTACCACACCGATACAGGGTCCCGGATTTTTCTAAGTTCTCAGGGCAGGACAACATGTCTACAGTGGAACATGTCAGCCGATTCCTAGCACAGTGCGGGGAGGCATCGGCTGAAGAGGCTCTGAGGGTTAGGTTTTTCCCCTTATCACTATCGGGATCGGCTTTTACGTGGTTTTCTTCATTACCACCGAATTCCATTCGGGGGTGGGCCGATCTAGAAAAACATTTTCACAAATATTTCTTTGCTGGAATTCATGAGTTGAGACTGTCAGATTTGACATCGGTTAAGCAACGACCAGATGAAACAGTACCGGAATACGTTTAGCGATTTCGGGATATCAGAAACCGATGTTATAGTTTAAACCTGAGCGATGGGCATCTGGCCGATCTGGCTTTCCAGGGTCTCTTGGCGTCGATTAAGGAGAGATTTTCTTCACAAGAGTTCGAGTCCCTGGCACACCTGGTACAGAAGGTATCGGCTCATGAAAGCCGATTTCAAGAGGCAAAAAGGGATAAGTACCAGAGAAGGGTTGCTCAAGTACAGGTCTATTCATCGGATTCAGACGATGAGGAATCCGATGCTGAAGTTGGATTGGCGGAGTGGGCCAGGAACAAGAAATCAGTATCATGCCCATGGGTCAAGGATATCGGCAAGGAGGAGCAGTATGATTTCGATATTAGTAAAGCCGATAAAATCTTTGACTTGCTGTTACAAGAGAAGCAGATACAACTGCCGCCAAATCACGTGATTCCATCAGCCGAAGAACTAAAGAAGAAAAGGTATTGCAAGTGGCACAATACTATATCGCATCATACTAATGAGTGCAAGGTTTTCGGCAACAAATTCACTCGGCTGTCGAACAGGGCAGAATCAGATTCGAAGACAAGAAGCCGATGAACATCAATGGGTACCCGTTTCCCGTAAATATGGTCTATGCGGGATCATCGTCAAGAGATCAGGCCGATGGAGCGAGACGTCAAAGGTATAAATCAAGGATTACTTCATCGGACATGATAGAAAAATATTCAAGATATGTGGAACAGAGGGATGAGCCAGAAAGATATAATCCGCATTGGGACTGCCCGTTCTTCCGGTTCTGCTGGGATCAAGAGATGAGATTGCCATCAGTTGAAAATTGCCCCGAGTGCAGCAATACAGGGAATCGGCATGATCAGCAGCAGGGGTTTTCACAGGATTGGTTGCTTGGAAAAAAAGCATCGGTTCATAGCCAATTAGGGCCAATCCATGAAGAGTTCTTTGAAGAGGATGAGGAGGAAGTACGTGAGAAACAAGTCCAGAATCCTCAATGGTGCCCTAGTGGGATATTCACGAAAAATCAGAAGAGAAGGGCACAGCGACTACGACACCGAGAGCAACAGGAAGAACAGAGTCAAGATCAGGAAGAGGCCGATCATCGTCGCAAGAAAACTAAACAAGTTTGGCGCGTGAAGAGAAAAGATGATGAACCTGATCAATCGGCCCTAGCAAATATGGTGTTCTTTCTACCTCGGGAATATAAAGCAATTTCATCAGATGAAGAAGGTGATGAGGAGATTTTTGCTCAACTGACGTTGCAACTCGATCAGGTTATATTTGATAAGCCTGAAGAGTCAGAGCATCGGCACCTAAAACCGTTATATATCAACGGTTATGTGAATGGGAAGCCAATGACAAAGATGTTGGTTGATGGGGGAGCAGCAGTCAATCTCATGCCTCATGCCACATTCCGGAAATTGGGGAAGACTGCCGAAGATCTGATCAAGACAAATATGGTGCTAAAAGACTTCGGTGGGAATTCATCAGAAGCGAAAGGCGTATTGAACGTGGAGTTGACAGTAGGGAATAAGACATTACCCACCACGTTTTTTGTCATCGACGAAAAGGGGTCGTACAGTTTGCTTCTCGGCAAGGACTGGATTCACGCGAACTGTTGCGTGCCTTCGACAATGCATCAACGTGTGGGCACCCCAGAAGTGCATTATGAAGAGTAACTATTACGGCAACGCGAACTATCTAGATGGATGGGGTCTCGAATAAAACTCGAATAAATGCGGTAACCATCCATCCTCATCGCAGACTTGCCATAATCTTTACCCACTCACAATACAAATCCACAATGCCGAGAAGTGTACAAAAGAGATAATCATAAGGATAGCTTGCCAGTCCTCCCCGTCATACGCCCGTCAAACCACTCGATGGCGGTGACCAAACACGATACGTACCCCAGAGGACTCGAACCACAATAGCTATCCCCCAACCATCTCAATTATACACAACTCATACTCATGTTCAGCTAATCCCCAGGAAAGCGACTAGCCTCACACTTTCATCGCAAGCAATTGATAAACATCACAAGTACTCTAAATATGGATAAACGAGCAGCAGAGTTACATACTTTACTTAGAGGGTTCACACCCTAATTCATCACAAAGTGACACAAAAGATTTGCAGCGGAAATAAACACAAACGATAAGACCAGTGGTGCCGAAACCCACACCACAAGGCAACCGACTGGGGATAGAGCATAACTTCGACTACATATTATCCTCGCCACCCTCGGCGGGATAATAGCAGAGCACACCATCTTCGTCGGTAACCTCACCTGAAAAGATGCAACGTGAGTACGAATGGTACTCCGCAAGACTTACATAATAATAATAGTACAAAGGAAGCATGCTGGTTACTACATCAAGGAAGAAGGCTATATTGATTTGATTTTGCACAAAGCTGATTTTATTGAGCAAGTAATGCTTGAAACTATAAGCATTTTGAGAAATAACACAATCTGAATTTTTAAGACAGCAAGCTTATAGTTCTGAAAAAAAGATATAAATGAGCATAAACCATGCTTTAAGCATCATCCATGGGCCACCCTTGCCCAAGCAATTGTGCTACACTAGCACACCATGTTTCATGACTAAAGCCAAGTCATATTTAATAATAAAACCTTTCATATAAATCCAGTACTCATTAATCATCAAAAATTCCCTTGCATAGACCCATCCATCCATGACTATCCTAAGTCATGGTAACTACATAATCCCAAGTTGGATGCTAACATGACTAACTAACACATCAAGCGGTCGTCTGTAACCGTGGACACGGCTATTCGAATAGTTCTTACTCTGATCAGAGGTGTACATCTTTACCCACACGATGTGATAGAAGCCAAACGGCTACACTCTAGTTTGATCTGTACCCGTCGGTACCCACACTCTACACATTGAGTGCAGACTAGAGGTCACAACAGAACCTTTTGCACGCTTAGCCCCGACCACCTAAACCATGTCTGGGCCCCCGACGACTTAGCCGCGTGCGTGCATGGCAACTAAGGCAGGCTCACCGTCGCGGGAGGCACCTCTGGCCATATGGACTCACCAAGTGCAGGCCCGCTCTGCGTACTCGCACTGAGGTCCTCCAACGGAAATCCATCCTCGCGACTGACGGACGGGCGTAGATGGCCACAGCCTCCCGTGCTACTGAGTTAAGCCGTCCCACTCCCGGCGTGTGGAAGTACGTAGGGTGCTTGAATAGATGTTAACATGTTCGGTCCTTCACGACCCAGACGGAGCTACGTGCATCGGGGAAACACCATCCCTTCATCGCCCTATCATCCGTCCAAGTCAAACATATTCTCAAATATTAATTAGAAGTTATTCTTATCAGATTTTAACCCATCTATTCGCATTCAACTAGTTTTGAACCGATAGTTCCATCTATCGGATTTTACTAAGTCTAGAATAAGCATGGCTAAGCATTCGGTAAAATAAAAGTATCCCAAAGTCCTTAACCAGTGGTGACAATGTATAAACATGGCATCAATAACCAAGGAATGGAAATGCATACAATTGGGTAATATTGACTCTACCCGTTTTCCCATTTTAAATAGACTGAAGCATGTATATAGATATTGTTTTCACAAACAAATCAATTTATTGAAAACATAGGTTCAATATGCTTAGACGCTTGCCTTGCTGCAGCGAGGGGTCACACTCAGGCTTTGGATGAACTTCCACGTACTCCGTATCCTCAGAATCTATCGATAAGAAGCAATATGCAAATAAGAAGCAATTAAACATGTCTATGCAACATGATCAATTAATTATGAGATAATTACAGAAGGTAGGGCATGTCCTAATAAGATTTTAGGAGAAAGAACCAAGTCATTTGCATCTCTGGATTGGGAGATACAAAAATGACAAGGTGGAAGGGCTGAAAACGGCAAAAGCCGAAACTATAGGAAAACTCTAAGTGGAAAATATGTGCTTGCCTTCTCTGGTAGGATTTTATGAGTGTGAGAATTTTTATGTGAAAAGACATATCTTCCTGGTTCTGACAAAATTTGGTTTACTGAAATCCGATTTAAAATGATTTAGATATGAATTTTACAAGTTTAACAAAAAGAAAGGTTAGAAAATTACTTAGGCCTATTTTGAGAGGTAGTTTTGTCAAATGCAAATTATTCACAGCAAAGATTACAATTTTCAGAGTTAAACAAAAGTGGTTTCACATTTTTAGCAAATAGGATGAACTTTCTAGAAATTTATAAACTTCTAAGGTAGAAAGATGTATATAATAGATATTTCCATTTTTAGAGAATAATCCTACACAGAAGTTCTCACCTTTTATTTTAGCAAATTAAAGAGCACATTTTTATGAATCTATAGAAATTTGGTTCACCTCAGAAAGAGTCATAATGGATTTTATAGAAATATTTCAAGTTCTTAAGCACAAAATAAGTTATTATTGCTTTTTATTATTTTATAGATATTTCCTGTACAGAAGTGGTAATATTTTATTTGACAGTATTAAAGTTCACAGATTTATAGAATGAGCAAAATTGGTTTCACTCAAAAATGAGTTAAAATGACCAAGATATGAAATTATAAAGTTTAAACATTTTCTTTTCTTTTCTTATTTCTCTTACAGCCCGGGCCCGCAGGCCAGCGAGGCAAAGCAGAGCAGGGCGCGGGAGCAGGGTGCGAGAGCGCGAGGGCGCGGGCATGAGGGCACGGGCACAAGAGCGCGAGGGCACGGGCAGACAGAGCCGGCGAGCTTCTCGGCGGCGGCGACGGCGAACGGCGGCTCGGCTGTGGTCAGGCCCAAAACAGAAAAGGTAGAGGAGTTCACGGCGAAGCTAAGGGTGGTCTTCTTGACACCTCGGGTGACCGGAATCCTGCCGGCGGCGAGGATATGCGGCGGATGCTCTCGGGACACTGAGGCAAATCGCCTTACGGGCTTAAACCGGTCCAGCCAGTGCATGCATAAGCATCTAAGGAGTACTGGAAAGCTCACCGAAGGTCACGCCGGTCCTGGCGAAGCTGGAACAGCAACGGCGACGGCGAAAGAGGTCCAGCGGCGGTGAACTCCTTCGGTTTCACATCAGCGGCCTTCTCCCAGGGTTCTACAGTCGGGGTGAGGTGTCTAACAGGTTAGAGACTTCCTAGGGATGGCTCCTGTGCAATGAATGGAATTGAGGACTACCAGAGAGAAAGAAATCGACGGCGGCGGCAGTTGGCCAGACATGGGAAGATGACCTCAATCTCGAGCTTCACTACATCCTTTCCTGATTCCTTCTGCCGGTGGTCTTCTGGAAGTGAGGCGATGAGGTTGGCGCAAGGGCTCGGTCGGCGGTGTACTGTATTTGCCGGAACGACCGTGATGTCCTAGCGGCGGCGCTGCAGAGCAGAGAGCGAAACACGGTGGCCTCGACCGGCGGTCCTAGGGCAGCCAAGAACAAAAATGGAACTATTAAAACGTGGAGATCACGTTCCCGTGGTCAAGAATGGATGGAACTCACCGGATCCCACTCGGGCTCGGTCGAACACTCTAGGCAGAGGAGAGAAAGGGGTTGCCGGAGGTGATCCTTGCAGTCTCCGTCGGTGTTCTTGGTGAGGACGTGAAGAGGAAAGGGAGGAGAGATGGCTGGCGTGTTCTGAGGCGAAATGGCCGAGGTTTCCCATGGTGGAGCTCATCTAGGTCACTCTGTGTGTGCTGTGGGAGAGGAGAACGAGAGGAAGACACATCTACCATGAAATGCTGAGTCGTCTCCACTGCTACCGTGGTCAAGGTGGGTCCCACATGTCAGGAAACAGTGTTCTACACACTTGTGGCTAGCTTCACTCTATGACTGGTGGGTCCAGGAAGTGAATTCCTAGGGAAGAGAGAGGAGTAAGGGTAGGAATGTTGGTGAAACACACTGTCACATGCTATGGTGAGGCTGACAAGTGGGCCAGGTCTTGTGGGTCCCATTGGCCAGTGACTTGAGAGAGGAGAAGTCTCTAGAGACTAAGTGTTGTGAGCTGTATGGACAGCTGTGTTACATCTGTGATTTCAGCAGATAAATATGGGAGATAAATTATGGGAAAATTACTGGAGATAGAGGAAGATGTGTTTAACATTCTGACCAAATTTCGTCGCTAGAAGTGGTCTGGTTCATCTCTGGTGAAAAAGCAAAGTAGGCACACTGATCCAGTTTTGCTGCAGTTTCACTTGTTTCTCCAGTGCCTTGATCTTATCATTTTATGTGTTTTCTTTGGGAGATAAATTAAACCAAAATTCCTGGTAGTGGGGTTCATGTTGGCTCCCACTTTGGCAAAAGGGCTCTGTCTAATTAGTCTTCATTTTCATTTGGTGAATTTCAGAAGTGAACCAATTTATTTCAGCTAGCTTCCTAGCTTTGCTGAGTTGAGAGACTTGGTTGAAGTATTTATTGAAGGGATAAAATTATGTAAAATTTACAGGGGCTTACTCACATCACCTGACATGTTTAGGAATTTTTTTTGTAGGATTTTTAGATATATAGAACTTGGGAAGTGACAACTAGCACAAAGCAAAGGATTGGCTAGGGCTTAACACTAATTACCTTAATTTAGATTTAGGGCTGTGACACAACGTTTGATACAGTGGCAGGGAGATCAAGTCGAAGTGGTCTTGGCAGATCAGTCAACCAACATTGCAATGACCGATCTACCAGTCTGGGAAGCCGATGGTGTTGACTGCCTATCCGGAAAAATATGGGAAGGAGACTACCTTAAGGTCACTAGCCAGGGGATACAGCCGATCCAGCAAGTCGGCTCTGAATTGTTACTCTGATGGGCTCCATTGAAGACTTTGAGGGGAAACTGGGGCAAGGATTTACGTCGGCCGATGAGTTGGAGGAAATTGACATAGGACCAGGAGATAAGCCAAGGCCGACGTACATAAGCAAAAAACTAAGTCCTGAACTTCGAGAAGAATTGATAGCACTGTTGAAGGAGTATCGGGATTGTTTCGCCTGGGAGTACCATGAGATGCCAGGATTAAGCCGATCAATTGTTGAACATCACCTGCCCATTAAACCAGGATATCGGCCATTTAAACAGGCTGCAAGGAGGTTTAAGGCAGAGTTATATGAGTCGATCAAAGCAGAGATCACAAGGTTGTATGATGCCAAGTTTATAAGGCCATGCCGATATGCTGAGTGGGTTTCTAATATCGTCCCGGTGGAAAAGAAAAATAGAAAATTGAGGATATGTATTGATTTGAAAATTTTTTGTGTGAGTGCCTGGAGTAGTTGCCCAACTCCATAAAAATTATCAGGGTAAAACAGTGAGTAATTTTTCCTATAGATATTTTTAGCTACAGACTGTTCCAAAAATTCCAGATTTTAACCAATCGATAGTTTGGAGGTCTAAAACAAGTTTATAATTTTTCAAAATTTGTGGGGAGGCTAAGAATAACATAAGTAACAGCAAGGCACCATTTTAGAGTGAAAATTGTACATTTTAGTTGCATTTACAAACTGAAAGTGAATTTCAATTGCCTCAACTTACCGGTTACATTATCGGTCTAATATTTGAGTAAGAGAAGTAATAGATTTATTTTGCAACCCAATTAGACCAAGATGAGTGAAAATCTGAAAATAAGGTGAGAAAGAATTCCAGAATGAGATGAAGAGTAAAAAAAGGATTCACACATCCTAAGATTTTCACAATCGACTCAAGTTGAATATTTTGCAGATCACTTTCAAATTGCCAACTTAGCTCTAGCCTACAGTCGGCATTGCTCTATACAACCGCTGTGGGCACCCCGGAAACTCTTTATACCGTCAATGCATTTTGTGACCGCCACATAATTTTGGATGAGTGGGATCCAATACACGCATAAATACCGACTCATACCTCAATGTGCCCATTGATCACAAAATTTCAACATTCGGTATAAAACCCATAATGGAGAACGAACAATGAGCAAAGGAGATATTTTCGGACTCCGCAATGCCAGTCAACTCCAGCCTGAGACATGCCCGTCCAAACCACACGAAGGCGGTGACCAGATGGTACATCTCAGGCGAGACTAGACTCAAATTGCGAGAGTCTACAACATCTCAATAAGATCAAATTCAAATACTCGTGCTTAGCTAGTCCCAGGAATGCGACTAGCCCTCACACTTTCATCGCAAGCGATTATAAACATAGCAAGTACCTATAATAGGGATAAAGATGCAGCGAGGTACATGATACATAATAGGGTCCGAGGTCCCAACAATACAACACATAAAATAGCAGCGAAAGTCTCAGACAAGCTCATAAGCAAAAAGATAAAACCGGTGGTGCCACAACCCACTAGGGCAAACCAACCGGGCAAGAGCCAAGCTGCAAGAGATCACTCATCACCCTCGCCACCCTCGGCAGAGCAATGACCACACAAGAAGCATAACTCATAACCGGTATCCCTCACCTGAAAAACAGCGGCGCCGGGTTAAGTACAAGATTGTACTCGCAAGTCTTATAGACAAAATTATATACACATAAGGGAGAGAGAGTATGCGCAAGCTTTCTAGCCTAGTAGTGGGTCTCTAGGTTCAAACATTTGCATAAAGCTAATTTATTGAGTTCAATTAATGAGTAAAAATATCAGGACGAACAAATCTACATCATTTTAATTGTATGGGACACAAATATAATCTAAATTATAAAGCAACAGAAGCAACCAAACTTGGCGAAACCCACATCAATCAACCATGTACTACCCAAAGTTTACCATAAACCACATGCACAACAGCCAAACCCCACCATCAAACGAAAAATCCCATCCATAATAATCCACATTTGAGCTAACATAACTACAACACATTCAAGCGGGATTGTCCAATAGCGCCAGAGGACTGGCATAAAAATCGAAAATCAGATTATACTCTGATCAGAGGGGACAACTAAGAACCCACAACGAAATGAACAAGAACATCAAAATGCCTACACACCCCGAATCGAGCGCGGGACACAAATGATTCAAGCTTCATTACATGGCCTTGTCTAGCCCCACCCCCAACCACCTGATAACCACGCTAGGGTAACCGACGACCAGTCACGTGCGCGTCTGATGTCGACCAAGCAAGAGAGCAGCGCCACCGAGGCACCCTCCGGCCAAAACTAGGCCACCCGAGCCCTCCAAAGGCTACCTGCTCACGACTCTCCAACTGGATAAATGATCACAGTAGAACTAGTAAGAACAAGCCGTCCCAAATAAGGCATTTGTAATACGTAGCGTGCTTGAAGAGTCAAAAATTTGGTCCTTAACGAAACTAGCACGGGGGCTACTTGCATCCAGGGTGTAAACACCAACCTCCCATTCATCGCCCTATCACCCATCCAAGTCCACATATCATAAACCATTAGTGAAGCTCAAGTTTATGCCCAATAATGTAAAGTTGCAGTACCACAATTAATAACACGTGTCCATCCCTATCAGTTCATAGCCACTAAGCATGGCCTAAGCATTAATGAATAAAACATCCCAAGTAACCCAACAGTTGTAAAGTATGAAACAGCAATATCACAAGAACTGAATGCGCAAAAATAGGTTGCTACCCATACACCACAAAACCGACGATATTAATTCTATGCAATGCATGACATTATATATACTATAGAGTGCAACCAAAAGCATTTTTAGAGGAAACATAGGCCTATATGCTTAGTGCTTGCCTTGCTGCTGAGGTAAGTCACTATCCTCCTCTGAATATGGCTCGTTTACTCTCCGAAAATCTCCGAGAAAGTCTATCGAAAAGAAGCAATATGCGTAAGAGCCACATAAAAAACAGCACATGCAAAATATCAATAAATTATAAATAAAGTACATGGTTAGATCATATGTTGAACTAATTAGGTGAAAGAATCACCAGGATTACACTTATGTTGGGAGATATGAAAATACAAGCTCTCAGGTGTTGAAAATGCAGTTCTCCGCAAAATAAATCCACAGTCGTGACTTAGAGCCATTACAAGCAACTGCAACTCAAACCAAGTTTTTACAAAGTAAAAGATTTATTTTTAGTGAGGGAGAAGGTACATCGATTCACATCCTAGAGGAAATTATTCACGCATATTGTGTGCATATTTAGATATTGCGGTTTTAACAAGTAACAATCATAGAATGCTAAAATAGAAGCTTCCAAACATGTTTAGAGTATAAATTTATTGTCAAAACCAACACCACAACAAGCCAGAATCAATTACTAAAATATAAGCTCAACTAAAATATGAGATTTCTATAATTTAGCTTTTACCACAAAATTTACTTACCACGAATTATTAAGCTAGACCCCCGCAAGGATACAATATAAGCTATTTATCCTTTACTGATTTGGGAAATCAAGAAACAAAAAAGTGCGTATTTTATTATTGAGCACATTGAAGAGCTCTTAGTCTTTATTGAATCTACATATAAGGAATTTAGGTCACGAATTCAAACGAACATGTTACCTATGATTAAATACGGAGTTATTAAAGTTCATACCTCTTCAGCGCAAAAGCATATCTCAGAAACGATTCTATTTTCACTCCCCTTTTCTCCAACTTCCACCGACTCGCCTACATGCAGCAACTGACGTACGGGTTACAGGTGCGATGCTAAGCTTCGGGCTTGATGGCAAGAGACGGAGCAAGGCCTCGGCATGAGTCAAGAGACGTTGCTAGGGCTGCCTTCACCGAAATCAAGAGATGAACTCGGGGTGAGTTGCACACTTCGAGCTGCAGATGGAGTGGACAACTATAGAACGGTATAGATGTTCAACCATGGGGAATTCAAACAGAGCACCATCGATGAAAAGGAAGCTCACCAAAGGAGAAAACAAAATACTGCTCTGCGCCCTGCAGCCTACAAAACCAACCACTCTCTTCTCCATCTACCGATCTCTCCTCACCTCCCTCGCATGCATGTGCAAGATGGTGAGGACAGGATTGGAAAGCCAATATGGATGATGGATTGTTGTGGATCTAACATGCAGGATGGAATCTTGGGCTATTGAATGGATCCATTGAAGGAAGGAGAAGTAGATGAGAGTCAGCTTGAGAAGAAAGAAAGAACAAGCAGTGAAGATGAAAGAGGATAGGAAAAGGAAGGGTTTCTCGCCCCCCCCCCCCCCTAATCCTGAGGTGGTAAAAAGCAGCACCCGCCCATGGCCTGTGGTTGTGGGGCTAAGGAACAAGGAGCACCCAAAAGTTAGTGACCAAATGCCAAGGCGTGGTTCTATGAGGGGGAGACAGCTGGTGGATTGAAAAACGAGTATACATTATTCTTGCAATTTCCAGGATTATTTTCTCAATCCCGCCGTGGTAAATTCAATTGACAGGCAACACGTTGTTCAACATTCAGGAATTTGGTTGTGGTGATAGAATGGTTGGTTATAGAGCTCCGATATTCAAGATTTCACACATAAATTAACCAGTATTTTAAAATACTGCGTAAAAGAGAAATTTGTAGACTTGAAGGTTGGTTTTTTAATTTGAGGAGGCGAGTAAGGAAAAACCAGAAGAGAGTAAAACTCCACAAAAATATATTGCTGATGACAAAGAAGACCTAAATTTTAATAAAACATATACATGTAGGGAAAAATACTCTGTTCAATCAGATGCTCAATAAACGTAGTTACCAAATTTGCCGAATTAGAGTTAATGTTTTATCCGCATAGGATCACATTGCATATAGTTAAATAGAAATCTAAGGACAAACAAATGCACTTCTAAATACCGGTATGAGCCTAGGGCTTTTTACACACTCCCCCCCCCTTAAAAACAATTCGTCCTCGAGATGCGACGCGTCGTGAAGAAGGATAGTTATTTCGGAGTGATCCTCATGTTCCCAATGGCTTCATTCCTCGTGTGTACATCCACTGAACTTTGAGGAATGGAATTGAGCGATTGCAAGTGACACCCCATTTGGTCGAGGATCAAATTGGATATCGCTATTAAGAAAGATCGGATTGTAGGTCAGAGATTTCAACCTTGTTTCTTCGTGACCCCGGAGGCATGCTCATGGACACATGGAAAACAGTGTGAAAAGCTGAGAGGATGGGAGGTCCAGCTTGTAGCAAACAGCCCCCCGCTTAGCAAGAAGCGAAATGGACTGATATGCGAGGGTGCCAATTTCTTTCACTCAAACCGGTGCTATGGACTGAATGGAGACTTTGAGGTACACATGGCACCAACATTGAAGGGCCCCAGGCTTTTTTCACGGTTGTCGGGACGGAACCGGTTCGGCATAGGCTCTTGCCTAGATTGAGCGGTTTGCAAATGCTCCCGAATTAATCGCACTTCTCTTCGCTCCGCCCAGTCCGGACCAAAAAACGGTCTCTCTCCGGATCGGACCAGTTGAGAGGTGTCCTACATCTTCTTCCACAAGCTCAAAAGCAGACATTTGAAGGCTAGCTTGATAGCT